>CAMPDV010002277.1:0-75155 GCA_946699065.1 Loxodes magnus | reverse complement strand
GGAGTACAGCTAACTGTACAGCTTAACACGGTCATAATTAATTATTAAAAATTTAAAGAAAGTGATTAAAGTTTATTCTTTTTCAAATACGGGCCAGATATACATTTTTTTTAATGCTACAGTTACTCATTAAAAAAAATTAAGTGAAGATAATATTTATAATCTCTGAATTACTAATTTTGTTCGAAAACATACTCATTGTGTAAAATTAAAAATGAGTTCTCAAATAAATAGTTATAGTCAGTTCATAATAAAAAAGAAACAAAAATTAACTAAAAAAAATGAATTTTTTGTAAAATCAAACGACAAAAATAAAGAAAAAAATTAGTAAAAAAATAAGCCTGAAAATTAAAAAAAAATTAATTAAATATGAAAAAAGTGATTAAAATCTAAAGTTTCTTAAAAAATAAAAAAAATTAAAGAGAAAAAAATTAAAAAAATAAAAAAAAAGAAAGCAAAAAAATAAAAATAAAAAATTCATGCACATTTAAAGTAAAATCAAAAAAAATAAAAACAATGTAAAGTGAAAAACATAATTTAAATAAAAAAATGAAGACAGAGAAAGAAAATAAAAAATGCAAGAAAATAAAATTTATGAACATTATTTGATAATCATAAAATGGTTGGCTTCAAGAAGGGTTTTTTACCACCTCCTCAGAACAGGAGAGAAAACCAGAAGGACATATTCTCACCACGTTTTCTTCAACTTAACGCTTTTCTTAATAAAGATAACCAGAACTATCTAATATATTTGAAGGACTTTTTAAAAATAGAAACTCCTACAAATTAAAATAAAGCGGATTCTTCCATCAAAGTACAAGTAAGCACTGAAATAAAAATTAAGAACAGAAAAGTTAACACAGCTCTCAACACCTCTATTGAAAAATGAAAAAAGAGACTATTCAACTGAAGCGATAAAAATAATAACGAAGAAATAAAAAATAAACGAAGAAGGAAAAGTACGATAATTCAATATAGATCCTATTACCTTTGATTTAGACAATATTGAAATAGAAAAAAAATGGACTCTGAGTAGATGAAACAGCTGATTCATCAACTTAATAGAAACATAAAAAAACTCGAAGGGGAATTTAAATCCCAGAAGGAAGAAATATTTATAATAAGTCAGGATTTGATAAGTCATGAAGATGATGATGAAGTCCAGATGCGACCGAAGAGCTAAAGCTGGAGTTTATGAGGAAATGGCAAGATTAGAGAAAGATGATTGAATAATGTACGAGCGAGACGAGAAAAACTGAGGAAATTAGATAAGGAAAATTTAAGCCTTCATTTTTTTATGTAACATTTATATATTTTTTATTTTATTTCGTTACTAAAAATTTAATATGAGACTTTAAATAACTCTTTCCTGGCAGAAATCCCGTTGTTTCTATTGGAACTTCTGACAGTTCCAATATAGATGTTTTTTCCGCAGAAGAAACATCTCTTCCTGATCGACATTAAGTTCATCCGTGGTCAAGAATTGTGTTCAACGATCATTGGGATTTATCCAGTATTCAGTTGCTTCTTTCTTTTTTTTCTTTTAGCAGTTAAATCTCTTACTCTTATTTTATAACTAGACTTTAGACTTTTTAGCATGAATGTGCCTTATTCTAGTGGTTTGGATGTTGTAGAATGCATCCGTTTAACGCTCGTAGTTTTCTATATGAGTCTCGTTCATTTCTTTCTTTTTGCAGCTTAATCATTAATTTTTCGTTCAAAAGCTTCCCTTTTTAAACCGCTTCCTGGAGGTTCATCACCAAATACAACTATACCACATCAACTCGCTCGGATTAAAGTCAAAGTATCCTTCCTAATATGCATCAACATCTCTTGTTACTTTATAGATTTCTCTTCTGTGTTAGGAAGTAGAAGAGATTTTGCTTTCGTTTGCCTGGTTTTGGAAGTTTCTAGGTTGAAAATTAAGATTAAAGTTTTTGCTGATAAGAAAGTTTGAATAATTTAAGCTAAGAAATGTGATTAGGAGAAGTGTCATCTCGCTTTCTCTCTTCTTTTTTAACTTAAAGAAACCCTATCTAATACCTGCCATTTTTTATAAACAATATAATTAAGCTAAAGTTACACAAAGAAATGGGTATCCTATTTTTTCTAAAATAATACAATTTAAATGCTAATAATATTTTAAATTCTCATTGATTTGCTTTTATTTCAAAGAATTAGATACAAAATTTTTTTAGGATATTAAGTAATACTAATATTTATTTAACGAGAAATTTAACTAAATCATAATATAAAAGAATAATTCAATAGGACTGTTAAAAGACTAAAAAATGTCTAAGGATAAATTAAAATAAATTCTAGTGAATTTATAAAATGGAGTAATTTGCCAAAGGATTTATACTATCGAAAAAGGAGAAGACCAGAAAGGATAATAACAAATCATTTAGTGCATCCACTAATCCCAATCCAACAAAAAGAAGAAGTTACAAAAAATTGTGAAGTAATTAAGAATGAAATTGTTAAAAATCGAGTCACTTATAAGACAGAATCTTAAAGAACTGAAATAACCTAAACGATAAAAAATTATAAAACTTTATTTTGCCAAAAATAAAAGAGTTTTTAAAGAAAATAAGTTGCGATTTCTGTAATTATTCAAAAATATTGCTTTGGCTTCAAAAGGATAAAAAAATGTAAATTAAATAACTTGAAGATAACTAGCAAGATTTATAATAAAACAAAACATTATATAAAATATTTTATTAATATGGTATCACCTTTATTAGGTTTGCTACGATTCAAAAATTTTTAAACATCACGGAAAATCATGAAAAAATATCATTCTCGTATAATAAATAACAATAAATCTATAAAAAATGATTGGAAGAAGAATTATAATCATCCATATTAGAAGAAAGATTGAGGAGTATAACTAATATATAAACAAACAGCTTGAACTGGCTAAAAAAAATATTGAATAGAAAAATAATTAATTTTTTAGTCGATTAAAAAAAATGTTTTTTTAGAGTGCTTAGCCCTACAATAGGACTCATCTTTAAAAAAGTCAATTTATAAATCTCATTAATCTCAATATTCCCATAACATTCTCTCTTCTATTTGTGGATAAGGTTGTGGATCAAAATCTCCAAAGCACAGGACGCCAACAGGTGATTACAAGTAGATTTTCAACCCATGATGAAGAGATTAATCAGGTCCAGCATTTAGAAAAGGTTGTTTCACAGTCAGTTTATCTCTGGGGAATTCTTCTCGCAACCTTAAAAGGTAAGGATCACCCTATTTAAATTAAATTATAATTGATAATAAAAATAGCGTTATTTATTGAAACTTTTACCTATTCATTAATTTGAAACTTAAACAAGTTAATTTAAAGTTACTTATAATTTAAAAAATATAAGATTTTTTAACATTGTGGCGGATTTTAGACCTTCAGTTTTTAATATGGGAGAAAATGATTAAGTCATTAAGTTATATTTTCTTTAATAATGAAAATTTCTAAGAGTATGTTGCTGATGCTCTCAAATATGGCATTAGAAGCATAGAAATAAGATATTCCTGTGAATCTTTCTAAACTTCAATAGATGAATGCAACTGAAAGCTAACGAATTGTTTTTATAACTTGTCTTTATATTTTTTAAGTTATAGTGTTACATTAATGTAATAAAATAGTTGCTTTAACAAATGTAGCCTATTGTATTTTTTAAGTTATGTTTGGCTCAATGTTTAAAGATCTGATATAATAGCAAAGGAAATATAAACTCTAAAGAAATAAAATGTGATCATAAAATATAGCAGCTTCTAAGAAATTAATAAATAAAGGTAAATAATATTTAACAAAAAGAATCATCAAATATGTAATGTTCAAGCCATTCTATGATGTAATCTTAACAAATTAACTCCAAAGTTAATTAGAAATCTTAATTTTGAAAGTCCAGTGCTTAATACTGACTGCAAACAAAGCATCAGGTATAATTCTGCGCCTATTTGGTATTTAATAAATCTATTTACGAACTTATCAACTAAAAAAACTATCCTAAAATAAGCAAAGGTGAAATAAACTAGTAGGCATAGAAGTTTGCTTAAGCTTATTAGAATAGATTTATCTTTCTTCAAACTTCTGAAATTTATAGAAAATTCCTGATGCATTTAATAGTAGATAAAAATATCGGAGTTTGTGAATAGCATATATTTAACTAGTATAACAGCAAATCTGTTGAACTTATTCTGATTATTTTGACTTAGTATAAGAAAATTCTTAAACCTTGAAAACAATAACTTTCTTTTTTAAATTTAACACCTTTTAATGTTTTTAGAAAGTAAGTTGCTATTGTAGATTCTTTAAGGCTCCAAAATTAAATTAAGAAAAAATTAACATATTTACATTATTATGAAATATTTTATTTTTAATTAGTTTAAATTATTTATTTTCTAAATCACCTTTATAACATTTTTTTATCATCCTTTGTTAGAATATATAAATTAATAAAAAATTAATTTTTAAATAAAATTAAGCTCTTTTTGCTTCTAATTGTTCTTTAGTTAGTTAGAATATTTAGAACTTACATTAATTCTTTTGTAAGGGAATTATATTCATTTCACTTATCCTGATTAAAAATTGTTTAAATGCTATCTATTAACATAAAAAAGAATATTGTTCCTTATATTTAGTTTTTATTTTATAATATTTTTATAAATTATAATAGGGTTGAAAGAGATTATATTTATGATATGCATATGTATATGTATATGTGAATTATAATAATTTAGACTAATCCAAAAAATCAAAATTCTCAAATTAATATTCTAAATCTTTTGCTAATATTATGAAGATTTCATTATCGTTAGTTAATCAAAGGAAAAGTAGCTTCTTGAAGTAGTTGTTTAGTTTATTTAGCAAGTTTAGTGAATCATAACAAAATTTGTGAGTGTTTTTAATTTTTAGAATATATTAGATGATTAAACTAGAAAAAAATTATGGATAGAATTTTATATTATAAACTTATTTTTGTAATCCAGTATTGATAAAAAACTATTATCAATATCTAATAAATCCTAATGCCTTAGAGTATAAAATAAATTAATTTTAGATATACTTACTATTTATTGATTATTTAAAATACGAAGGATAAAGCTTTGATTGCAATGAGATAATTCTATAATGAAAGGCACATTTACTAAAGTAAACAAATTAGGATGAGATTGCTAGTTTATTTAAGTGGCTTTTTATTGGCTGTTATGCTTTAAACTCTTTAGATTTATATTTCTTATCTTAGTTTTAGTTTACTTAAAATGTATTTAATCATATACTTCAATTAATGAGTAATTATATCATAGGTAACTAATAAGCTAAACCTTATAGAATTTAATTAGGTATAATTATGAAAAAAGCAGCTTAATAAAATAATAAAGAGCTTCTATACTTGCTTCCATGTTATGATATGTAGTATTAGGTTAGTTAAGTCCAAATTTTAAATATATTATTATTAATATAATATAATAAGGGATGATGTAATCTATTAAGATATTATAAAAATATGCCCATAAATTAGTTTAAATTTACTTTTAGAAATTTTTTATATAATGAAACTAGAATATACGCTTTACTTGCTTATCTTAGCAAATATTAGTATGTCTTAGTTTGCTAATCTTTGCTAAAACGCATTAGTTGAAGCTAGTTCAGAGTTTTCGCTTAAGAAAGATAAAGATAAAGATAAATTATTGTTAAAGGCAAGTTTAATTGTTGACGGATTGTAAACAAACAGAAAAATATTCATGCTGAGCTTCTTCAGAAATTGATTCAAATCCTTGGATTTCTATAGATATGGGAAAAAGTCAAATTATAAGTTCAATATCAATATAAACATAAGACAATTATAAATAAGATAGCTTTAAAAACCTACAAATATACGTTAGTGATAAAGATGCAAAATCACCAAGTTCTTAAAATGAGTTATGTAAGGCAATTTCCTCTCCTGGAATATATGATTGCTTAAAACCTCTTTAAGGTTACTATATTAACATTTTTTAGAAATACTCAATCTACATCTAAAAATCCAATTTAACTTTATATTTGCGAATTCATGGCATTTAACGGTCGAAATTTAGCAAATAATAAGAAATTTTACTTGTATCCTTAGGTAGATGCCTCAGCATCCTAAGAATTATTAATGGGTACAAGTCTAACACTTTTAAACACAGAAATAAAGGCAACCAACGCAAATATTGATAATCCTAGAGTCACCATTAATTTGGAAAGCATCTATTTTGTTTAAAATGTAATTATTTATCTCAAAATGGAATCTAATTTAATTAATTCGAAATAAAATAGTTTAGTAGTTTTTGTGGGAATGAACGTAGATTATAATAAGAATGAATAATGCGAAGGAATATGAGATGCTGACAAGCCTTTTTAATCCGATATTTCTTGTAATTTGTACGGTTAATTTGTTACTATTATAAATTAAAATAAAGATGCAAATTTAAAATTTAACTAAATTTTAGTACTAGAAGGCAAACCTCCGTAATTATCAACTTAATGAACTTTAGTCTAAAGATCAGCAGGGTTATAAGGAGTAGGCAGTTACGAAATAGAAAGTGAAATAACATATACTAATGGTTCAGAAGTAGAAGAATAATATAAAAAAACTACATCTAAAAAAGTGAAATCAGGAGTTAACATCTTGGGAATTTTTAGAAGAATAAAACAAAAAAAGCAACAACTACCATCCAAAAAATAACTAGAACTTTCTAAAGTGTTGCAACATCATAAAGAAAAACATGTAAAATAAGCTGTGCTAATTCATATGATTCTCCTGTTACTTCAATTTGATAATTTGTTGGAACTATAGATGGTATTTTATTAAAAACATGTTATTTCGCATGTCTTACTTCATAAAAAGTTCCTATCTGTCCACCAGGTAATTGTTTAGATGCTGAGTGTTAATATTGTGATGATGAAAGTAGCTAAGTTAAAGATATATTGAACAAAGATGGAACTTAGTGAAAAGATAGCGATGGTTTCAATTGTAGTTGATATGAGTAAGATCCAAGAACTAGGTGTCAATCGTATGGATAAGAAGGAGCTAGAATAAAATGTAGTGCTTGTGGTGGAGGTATAATAGTAAACTCATTAGAAATAAAATACACTCCAATAAATTTTAAAGCTCAACCTACTTTGATCATTTACAATCAAAATTATGAGTATTTACATGTAATTAAGAACAAATTATAAGTTGTTAATTTACCAGAAGTAACTTCAGATTAATATTGGTAATTTGAATATTATGCGTAAGATCAATATTACATAAAAAATATTAATTTGAATAAATGACTTAACTTCTTAAACGAAAATAGTCTTATAATGAGTGAAAAAAAGTTCTTTACTATTTCTTTTAATTAGAATTCTGGAAATTATTATATATAATTCTATACAAACGGCTGGTATTATTTAGCACCTAGTCAAGAAAAAGATTAAGAATTCAAAGTTGTAGGAAGTTCTCAGGGATTTGAATGGATTATCGAGACCTTGGAGTGATAAAAAATTAGCATTAAGCGATATTTTTAATAATCTTTCTCTTTTTTAATCCTATGAATGGAATTAAATTCTAATTTCTGTCTAAATCTTCATTTAAATAAAAATATTATATAGTCCTCTTTAAATTCTTTTAACCTAATCAAAATTAAAATTTACAAACCTCAAAAATTTATATATTTTTTATTTAAGACTTTAATTAATTTGCTTTCATTATTATTTTGGACATCAAATTCTTTTATATTCATAATTTTTCCTTTAATTTTATCGATATACTTAAGCGGAATGTTTATATTGTTATCAAAAAATAAAAGTAAATAAATAGAATTAGATTTTTAATATTTTATATACTATTAAAGTATTTAATTATTTTAGTATGCTGTTTCATCACTTACATATTGTATTAAAATTTATTTTGACTTTATATTAAATTTTAGTTTAAATTTAATATAAAATTTCATATTTAAAATAAAACTTTTAGCAAATTTTATTTTATTTGAATAAATTTTAGTTGGTAATGAATTAAATATCTCTCTTAAAATATAAGAAAAAATCATAATCATTTCTATTTTAATTTGCATTTTTCAATATATCTTTCGTAAAGCGTCAGATGTCTTTCTATTAAATCCTCTTTTCTTGTTTACACTTATTATCTTTACTAATTAATTGTATACCATAGTTATTTAGTTTTTTATTCTTACTATTATGATTTGTTTATATTAAATTTAAATAACTAATGGTACTAGCTCAAATTTTTACAGCTATGCAAAATTCATACTTCTGTTTTTAATAATATTAAATATATTCTATCTGTGTTTTAAATTATTTTGATAATGAATATTATTCTTCTAATGCTTTTATGGTTTTATCTAAAACATAAAAGGAGATGTCAGATGAATTACAAGAAAGTCTTTTTTTAATTCTAAACAGTAAGAGTTTACTTAAATGCTTAATATGTATATCCTCTCTATTATAGTGAAAATATGATTATATAAAATTTTTTAGTATAAAAAAGATATCGAAAGAGTGGAAAATCCAATCTCTTGCACCAGTAGGATTCATTTTACATCTGAAAGATATATTTTTTTGCTAAGGAAAATAAAAAGGTGCGGCTTCACTTCGCTAAAGTGAATATCTTTCAGTTAGTTTTAACCTAAAAGAGCTTTTGATATCTATAATTCTAAGAATTGGTTCCTTCAATTATAGACATTAAAAAGTATTTTTAATATTTTTTAAATATAACCTTGCTCCCATCAATATTGAATTACTCTTGTTATAATATCATCTTTTATTTTTACTTTTTTACTTTTTCCATTTCTAATAATACTAATTTTCTTGACATAAGTTCCTTCTGAAACATTTTTATTTAAAATATAAATATTCTAAATATGACTTAGAAAAGGAGTTTATAAGTCCTTAAAAGTATAATATGAGACGCCTTAAGCCATGATTCAAAATTTGTTTACGATAGTAATCTCTTATATTAGAATATTATATACATTTAAAGATATGTTCGAAAGTCTCGTACTCTCCACATACGGTAGAGATTATTAATAAGATAATGGTGATCTTAAAGATCTTTTCTAAAATTATATGATTAGGTTCTAAGTTTATGCATACCGATAATTTCTTGTATAAATTATTTATTCAACTTAGTGCAAGTAATTAGTGGAAATTGGCTAAGATTACTAAATTGCTCAGTATGTATTTTAGCTGTTTTCATTCTCTTAAACTTTTGAGTAGGTGTATTATAGAAATAATGTTGTATTTTATCTCTATTATATTTAGCAAATATTTTAAATTTGTACTTATCTAGGATTTCTACAGATCGATACTATAGAGGTCTGATAATTGATATGCTTGATCATTGTATTGAAATCCTTTTTTCCAATTGGTTATGAAAAGAGAGTCTATTGTCGATATTGGAAAAATCAATACTTTTTTATTTAATTTTATAATAGAAATTAAAAAATTTATTGCCATAACGTGTTTGAAAGCTAAACAGTTTAAATAATTGCATGGCTCGTTAAATGTGAAATTACTGCTTATAAAGCTTTTCTTGAAATCATTCTCATGCTTGCTTCAATTCTATTCAAAGATCAGTAATTTATTATTTTTGATGTTTATTTATAAATTAGATGCATTCAGATTTGGCAACATTGATATTTAAATGAGTTAATGAAAAACTTTATTTGCTTCATTTATTAAATTCAACATCTATTTTGCAAATTTGAAAAGAAGAATCAAATCAACTGCCATCCTCTGCAAGCAGTATATCACTAAAGCCCTGGCATTTGAACTCCAATTAGGAAATTTTACTTTCCAAATATCTAATTAAAATATAATAATACAACAATGCTAAAACTGACTCATATGAAATTCTTTACACACTGTTGAATTTTAATGTTCTAGTGCTTATTCCATCAATATTAAATACCTTAGGTTTCAATAAAATGATTTATAGGCTTTATTAGTCCAAATGGTAGTTTGACTCTCTTAAGTGAACCCAAAAAAATCTTTTTTATATTGAATCAAACATTTTTTTCTGCATCTATCAATGTAGCGGATAATTTATCCTTTTCTTTTGCACGCCCACGATAATTATTAGTTATTCGCTATATAATTCAAATCTATTAAGTAGTTTATTATATTTTCAAGAATCCCATTTGAGAAGGGTGAATCAACTTTTTTAATAAATCAGATTATAAAGCCATTTTGTTAGAGCTTTATCATATTGATTTAACTAGTATAATAAGAGTAATAATTATTCAATTTTTACAATCATCTTTATTTTTTAATAATTGGAATTATTACCATAGTATTTAATTCTTAAGGGATTCTTCCAAGTACTACTATTAATCAGAAAAGAGTGAATAATTATTTGCAAATATTATCTATCATATTTCAGAAGCTCACATTTATTCCGTCTGGACCAGCTGCTTTTCTAATTTGAATTTCTTTTTATTTTCTTTAATTTCTTGTGTAGTAGAAAAATAAAATCCTTATAAATATGAGAGTGGATAATCTTTAATTTCTTAAATACTATTTAATTTTTATCAATTTTTTAATTTCTTAAGATTTATCTGTTATTGAGTTAGATTAGAATGCTTGCTAGAAACACAATTCTCTAATGAATCAATTAATTTATTTTTGATTTATTTATTAAAGTTCATATTATTTCTCTTCATAGGATTTATAATTTTCTTAGCTTATGAAAATATTTCCTTAGCTTCTCCATTAAGAAATAGAAATTTTTCTTTGCTTTATTTCTTTTTAATTTTCACAGATTATACTTGAAATCTTTCTAAGATCTTTTTGCTGTCTCATGAAGATTAGTAACTTATTAGATTCTTCTTCCAAAATTTAATGTGAGCTTCCTTATATTCTGAATTAGCCCTTCTTACCTCTATATATTTCTTAGTAAGATCTCGATGAAGTTTATTTTAAATTGGATCTAGAATAAACGAACCCAATGTTTATTCTGCATTGTCTTAAAAGTTACTTTTGATGTATTCAAATTAATCTTAAAGATTATCTTCATCTATCTAAAATAATTCTAAGTTAGTTTGCAGAAAAGATTCTTTATATTTTTGACTATCTATTTGAGTTAAATTTTCCCAATAGAATATAGAATTATAGATAAAGTGAACAGTGATTGGAATATAATCAGAAAATAAACTATTATTATGAGAAGTGAAATTTGCAAACTAGTAAACGTTCAAATGATTGTTTATAATGATATAATCATTATAATACAATTATTCCGTTCCTTTATGTATACATGTATTAACATTACTATCATTCACTATTTCAAGATCATTTATAATAGAAATTATTATAAGCTTCGTATATTATCATAATTATTTCAGGATTGTCTCCGAAACCTTATAAAAGAGCGTTAAAGTCTCTCTTCAATATATGTAGATTATAATTATAGTAATTCAGCAATATATTTAGTTGTTCGTAAATATAATCTTTAACATCTTAACTTCTAGGCATGTAACAAGACATAATTAAAATATTATCCGAACTTAATTTTAACTAATCGATTTATTTCTTTTTTCAATTTATGTATTCATTTCTTTACTATTAAGTTCTTCTCCTACAACTAGGTATACACCTCCTCCTTTACCTGAATTCTTAACATTTGTTTTTAATCCATTTATCAATATCGTAGGAAAGTCTTCTTTTTATCAGGTTTCGTTTATTGATAAAATATTACTACTATTGTCTCTGATTAAGTTTTCTACATTCATATACTTACTAGATATTCCATTAATATTTATATTTACCATCTTTATTTTTTTATTTATTAATCTTTAATAATTTTTTCCGATTCTGCAGGTAATCCGCTTTCGTAAATGTAGATACTCTTTTATCCTTAGGTTAACTAAATGTGTATAATATTTTTCCATGTTCAGGATATTAATGAAAATATTATATCAAAATATATATTACTAATGTAGTATATTTTAAGTAACTTTCTATCTATTTCGATTTACTTTTCACACTATCATCTAAATAGAAATATATAAACTTTCTAATCAAATGCTAATTACATCTTAAGCTTATCAAGCCAAGGGTTTTAGACATAGGATTTAACAATTATAATTCTTTAAGAAATAAGGAATTTATTATTAAATTTTAAGTACATAATAAAGTATACTTTCCATAATTATGACTCAGCTATAAATTTTAAGCACTATTCTTTACTTCTTTAGTAAAAAGAAACTAAAGAAAGGGTATCTTTATATAAGCGTTTTTGTTAAACTTTCACTTTTTGTATATTTGTTGAGATATTATGAAGAAGTCTATTTTATTTTAAATATTTACTCTAATTACATTCAATTAACCCACTAATTATTACAACGAAAATATATTACAAAGATACGAAACTTGGATATTTAATACTCAATCATAGTTAAATTTAGAAATAAAAATAACTATTTAATGTAATAATTTTACTATTAAAGTGTATAATTTCAGCTAAATTTTAAATATATACATTTAGAAACTAAAGATTTATAATATTCATTTATTTAAATTTAATTAGATTAAACCTATTAGCATAGTTGACAACTTAGCATATCTTAATTCCTTATTTATGAATGTAGAATATATGGAGAAATATATCTTGCAATTACTAATATATTTATTTAGATTTATGAGTGAGGAGTAATTTAAGAAGTTAAGCTAGATAATAATTCAGAATTAAACTTAAAAATATTACCATTAAATTTATCTATCATAAAAATAAAAAAGAGCGAAAACGAAGATTTGCAAGTTTAGATAAAACCTTTAAATTATCAGAGAAATGATAGGAAACATTATAAAATTTCTTTTTAGATAAATTATTAATAAATTATACTCTTGAACTCTTTCGCGACTTTTATTTCCAAACTATTTCAGATATAGCTTTTAAGCATTTATCATGATTATATAATTATTTAAATTATTTCTTTTTTAGGTTGAAAAGATTAAGATTTCAATTTAGATTATTTTTCCCTTTTGATTTCTAAGAACTTTTTTTTAATTTATCTAGTGAACATTAAAATCATAAAGTTTACCTTATAAGCAAATGATATAAAATACTAAAGCTCTTAATAAATTGCATTTGATATAAAATTTAGTTAATTACTTTTCATTTCCATTATATTCTTTAACTATTATCTTTAATCCCTTTTGCTTATTTTTATAAGAATTTCTATGCTAAATATGCTTTAAATGAGCATTTTTACTTTATGAAGTTTTAGGTATTTGAACACTATTTTTAGTAAAATACTAGTTTCTTACATTTAGATATCTCATTTAAGCTTTAAAATCAAAATTTTATAAAAAAATTGGGAATATTTTAAAAGCAAAACTAGCAGAGAAAAAGTGTTTTTAACATTCTAAACTGAAATATACTCTACAACTGTATTATAATATTTCATAGCGGGAAAAATAAGTTTAACCCTTTTTTGCTAAATTAAAAAGAAAGGATGTAATTAGATTAAATAATGATAAATTTAGCTTTGTTATTAAACTAACTTCATTTAACTAAATACTAGCTTTAGATAAAATTGAGATTTAATAGCTAATTTTTTTGTTTATTTTAAAGATAAAATGGATTTTAGCAAGTTAAAGAGCGTGCATTTATAAATTGAGTTGAAATGACTTCAAATTTTTTGCAATAAGTTGAGAAGTTACTAGGACTTTGATTTTGATTTTCAACTACTTAAACTGAACTATATAATTAAGTGTAAATAATAATTAAATTAGTAAATCAATCATTATTCTAATTTTTATTTGGATAACCAAAAAAACTAAATAAGCATCAACATAATTTTTATTAAAAAAAGTATATCAAATAAAAGGAAAAAGATCTGAAAAAATTAGTAGAATGTCCAGCAAAAGAAGTCATAAATATGTAAATTTAATAATTATAAAATAATCACTAAGATAGAAATAATGAATCAAATATGACTAGATAATTTATCATTCTATTAATTAGTCTTAGTTATATAAATTAAAATTTAGTACTTAGAGATATTATGTTAATAATCTTAAAATAGAAAGAGAAAATTATGATGTTTAGTAGTGAAATATATTTCATATGAAATTAAGATAGAATTATTGCTTATATGAGTTAATTAATTTAATAGCTTTAGAAAAATAAATATATCATTATAGCTTTTAAAGGAAGAAGGAATTA
The DNA here is from genome assembly GCA_946699065.1 of Loxodes magnus. Taxonomy (NCBI): domain Eukaryota; phylum Ciliophora; class Karyorelictea; order Loxodida; family Loxodidae; genus Loxodes; species Loxodes magnus. The sequence goes on along the minus strand of CAMPDV010002277.1, from coordinate 60,954 downwards.
TTTAATTAAAGCAGAAAATATTAGATTTAGTTATTTTTAGTTAAGTTATAAAAATAGTTAAAATAACAAAAAAATACAAAATAAAATCTTAAATATAAGATGAAATTATGATATATTAATTAAAGGAGTAAATTAATAGATTCTTAAATTGGTTAAAGTAAATAAATAAATATGCTTCTAAGATAAATCAAATTTTATCAGCTTTTTAAATTTTTTAAGATAGAATAACAAGCGTAAGTAAACAAGTAGTTATAAAATTTTAAATACATCTAATTTTTCTAAATTAAAATAGAATATATAATTTTAGAAATTTACACTAACTCTAATTGAAAATGATTAGATGCTTATTAATTATTTTTTATCCTTAAACAAAAAATTGGAAAGTTACTCAAAATGAATATTTAAATTAAGTAGCTAATAGATAATATAAGACACTTTGGCCGAGTGGTTAAGGCGATGGCCTGCTAAGCCATTGGGAATTTCCCGCGTGAGTTCAAACCTCACAGGTGTCGTTTTTTTTGCTAACCCTAATGCCTAATTTTTTATTTATTTATTGATATATTTTAAATAGAATTAATTATAATTAAGATATTCCTTTAAAAAATATAAATCCTTCAAATGGAAAAGACCTACTTTTATGAGTTCCTTTTAGTTTATAGATAATTTTATAATACTATATTTATGTATTTTAATTCCAGCAAGTTTTACTAATTATTCTTAATTATTGACTAAGTTTATGAAAACTAAATAATTACTAAACAAATATAATTTTTAATCTGATTACTATAGATCTATTTCTAATTTTCTTATAGCATATTGTTTATTAAGTTAATTAATAACAACTTTATAATCTTCATTTTTATTCATTTGCTTCTATTTAATTTTAATATAATTTTTAAATAAATTTATAACTTTTAACTGTAAAGAGAAATTTTATAGAATATAAGCTATTTAAGTAGTTTATTTTAATGAAGATGGAAATTACTCTAGTAACTAACTTTATGTTTATCTATTTAAAGAGAATTTAGAACATTTAATTCTTGCTTATCTCAAGCTATGTTATATGCAGATGATCTAAATTATTCTCTTTAATTTTAAAATCTAAATTATTTACATATCAGATATATTAAAGCTTACTTATTTATATATTGCAAAAGCTTTTACCAGTTATTCATATAAATCTTATTTCCCGCCTATCCTTTTCCTTTATCTTTACTTTTAACTAAATTAAAACTAATTTAAATTTGTTTCTTATAAATACTTTATGACTATATATAAAAGCTTTGATATATGCTGTACTTATCTGATTTAATTATCTTTTACATTTTCTTATTTTTAAGAATTACTTAATTAGCTTCTAAGGAATTTTATCCTTCTTACTATAAATTTATATTAAATTACATAATGAAAGAAATATCTTTATTAGTTATTTCGCTATTTGTTATTAAGTGTAAATTTAGTTAGATGTTTTGTAACTTGGTTTAATTAAATTAAATTAGCTTTTATTTTAGATCAACCTTTTTTGCCTTCAACACAAAACTCGCAGTAGATAAGTCCATCTATAAAGTTATTGTAGAAATATTTATATCTAAGCGCATTTTATCAGTTATTGCACTGGATTTTGTCTAAAATTTCTGCCTTTTAATTTCTAGTGTCTATTCTGTAGTTATCTTTTTTTCATTATATCACTATTAAGAGAGATGTTCTTTGAAGAATCGATATACGAAAAAGAAAGTATTAATGGCGTTTACTTCAAGATTTTAACCTACTATATGCAGTTTTAATCTCTTATTTAAAATTTCCACTTCTAATGACCTAAAGAATTTTAAGAGTTGTTCCAAATAGCAGAGCTTTATAACTAAGCAACTACTTCTACTTTTGGATTTGATTGCCTTTTATAAGAAGGAGAAAGTAAATATTACAATAAAATAATAGGAACTATTATAATGCCCTTTATAATTATAATTATAACTATACTTGTCACGCTTTTAAAAGCTATAATAAAGAAGTAGGCCTTTAACTAGTAAACCTTCATTACTATTATGAATGTTTCCTTTTTCTAACTTAACACCAATTTGATAAAAGCTTTATTTGGTGTATTTAGTTGCTAAAAGTTATCTTAAGACAAATGGATTTTAAATGCTTATACAAACATTGAATGCTGGAAAGGAAAGCATCTTATTTTTGCATTAACTATAGCATTTCCAAGTTTTTTATTCTTTGGAGTTTTAATTCCTCTAATCATTGTTCTATATATTTACAAGAATAGAAAGTCTTAAATTAAGAAATCTCTCTTTAAGTTCCTAACAATAGGTTTTAGCGATCAGTATTATTACTGAGAATTCGTTAAAATATACGAAAAGTTTGCAATATCACTAGTTTTCGTTTTCCTTTAGAACTCTACAGTAATATTCCAGTTTTGGTGTTTAATCTTTATCCTAATGGTGTGCATTTACCTACAAATACAATATAACCCTTACTCCAAGCCTGAGTTAAGTAAGTTGGAAATAAATTCTCTAAAGATTTCAGCTTTTGCTTTGTATTTTGGAATCTACTTTGAATCTAACGAACGCCATAGCTTTATTAATTTCATAGCTTTTATCCTCCTCATTTTACTTAATTTCTACTTTCTCACTTTCTGGTTTCGCTAGGTACTTATAGAGATTTCCTTTCAGAAATAAATAAATTCAACTAAGACTTTATTACGTCTATTTACTCCTATAATATAAATAAGACTTCTAGACATAGTTTAAAACTGGGATAAGCAAAAGGAAAAAAAGTAAGCTAAGAGTTAGTATTTTAAGAAACTGGAGAGTTAAATAAGACACAGGTTTAGTAAGAAAGTAGCATAAGATACAATAGAAGTAGATTCATAAGATCTAGAATAACACAATAAGCATTCTAATAAGTTGTATTCACTATTTTAAGACCCTCAAGCTGTAAGTTGATTGAAGCTAATGGAGCTAATTAATGTAAGCTTATTAGATTTGAAGAGCTTTCACTTCTTTAATGCTAGAAATTAATTGCTTAGCTAGCAAGAGTACTGAAATAAGTAGATTCAATAATTCTTTTTGCATTACCAAGAGTTAGAACAAAGAAGTGAGTTCTTAGAGGAGAGTGATAGAGAGAGTAATAATTTAACTGCTGAAATGGATATGGATAATAATAAAAAGTTTTGTAAGAAAGTTAGGATTTTAGAGTAAGCTGAAGAGGTATAGAGCTAGTTAAAAAAGAATCGTCACTTTAGTTTTGATATTAGAGATGATTACGAAGCACAATTTAGATCGTAATTATTCTTCTTTAATAGCCAAGGAAAATTTATATAAGCAAGTAAAAAAACGTCTGAGCTTGCAAAATAAAGCATGAATTAAGAAAATTCATAAGATTTATCAGTAACTTTGGAAACTTCATAAGTAATAGAAGATTAATCTTAAATCTTATTTTTGAAATAGCCAGATTCAAGATTTAAAAAGACATCAGAGTAGATCAGCTTAAGCTAAATTTATTTGCAGGAAGAAAAAAAGTAAAAAGAGGATGAAGAATTTTCGGATAAGCAGTATGAAAAGTGAAACTAATCTAAACTCTTACTTAAATACTTATTTTAAACTAAATTGGTTATAACTAACAAAATCAAGATTAAGCACATGAAATAGACTTAAGTCTTTAGATAAAAAGGAAAGCAAGTCCTTAGTAATATTTTTTAAAATAGGCAAAATAAATTAAAATGTAGAAGAAGAACTAAGATTTAATATAAAAATAAATTTAACAAAAGCTTAGTAAAATATAACTATAAGTGAATAAGTTTTCAATGACATATTCAAGGATAATAGTAAGTTTAAAGAGGAATAAATAAATCTTAAGGATCATATTCTAATAAATAATTAGCGTTGCCTAATCTATTAAGTCTTAGAATAAGAGTTATGATAAAATTATTTTTCTTTATTTATATTAAAGAGAAGTTTAAACTATTAAGCAGCAAGATCAAGTTTGAAAGATCAATTTGCAGTATTTTAAATTTAAATTAGTCTTTATTTATAAAAGTTTTATGAAGTATATTAGCTACTAAGCTGATCATTAAAAGTAAAGTTCTATTCAGTCATAAAAATCTATACTTATTAAGCAATATTAATATCATTATCTTCAATAATTTAGCCTTATAAATCTAAAAAACTCTTAGATCTCATTTAATATAAGTCTAGTTATACCTATTATTTATATAGAAGCAATAGAAATTATTTTTACACATTCTATTTAATAAAAATCAAATTAGTTAACTTTAAAGACAAAAGAATAGACAGTATCATTAGTTTATACGGAAATTAAGATACTTTTATATGGAAAATTAATTTGATAGATTTAAGAGAAGATTAAAGAGTAGATGCTTGCAAAATTATTTAAAATAATAAACCATTAAGTTACTTTTTTCTATATGCAACTATCAAGGGAAGAGTTTTATTATTTCCTTGTATATGAAAAACCTTTAAAATCTCATTTCGTTAAAATTTTTATTTTCATAGAAATGTTTTGAGTACACCAAGTCATAATATTATTGTAGAGAGAAATTAGTTATACCAGAGTATAAAATGCTAAAGACTTATTTTCATTGTAAAAGAGGAAAATAAAAATTTAAGAAGCACGTAATATGCTACTAGTGCTTAAATACTCAAACAGATAGTAAGCACATTTATAGAAAATAATTACTAGTAGATTGTAAAGCTGAGGGATATAAATATATCAAAATAAATAACTAAAAATTGTAGTAGAAATACAAGGAATAAAAGCCTAAACCATAATTAATAAATAAGCAAAAATAATAATAGCTTAATTAAAAAGGTACTAAGTTTAAAGAAAATTAACATCATATAGAAAATTTCATTTAGATAATCCCAGAAATATTTAGGAAAATAAGAAACAAATTTGAAGGAAAAATTATCTAGATAGCGATATTAGGATATTACATCTCAGAAGAATGGATAAAGTAAAAGCGAGTATTCCTAATTTAATTTTACCTCTTAAGAAAAGAAATCTAGAGGTAGTTCAAAGTTTAAAAGAGAAAAGAAAAAGTTTACAGCTTAAATAAAAGAACAAAGTAATAGATGGATAGTAATGCAGATTAATAATTAAAAGAAGCCGATTTGAACAGACTATGTTGAAACTAAAATAACTGAAGAAAAGAATAGCAGAATAGCAGATCATTATTGAAGAGCAAAAGAAAAGGATAAGGATATAACTAAAAAGGTAATAAACTTAGTTACAAAGCTTTTGATAATTAAATTTTAAGAATATAGATTCTTAAAAGATGCATAATATTAAATTAACAAAAAACTTAGACATTAATGAAGATGCTCTAAGAGAGAAAAAGTCCAAGAATTGAAATATATATGATATCTTTTAATATTTTAACTTTATCCTTTAAATTATAACTCAAAGTCCCAATATTCAACTAAAAAAAGTAATAGAATTCCAAATTTACGATGAGCTAACGAGATCATATTAAAAGAAGCAAAAGCTTAAAGTATAAAGCCTATAATATCTTTTAATCTTCTTAATTCCATCTTAATATGTCTAAAATAATTAATTAATTTGCTTATAATAGAGTCATCAATTATCTAAAAAGTATAAATAACAAAGAATAAGTTAAATAACAAAAGATGGAGAGTTGGAACAAAGGTTTTCTTATCGAAAAGATTACTCGTAATACTACTGATCAATCTTTCTAAAATTAACAAACACCAACTAAGATTTAAAAGAAAAAATATTGCTAAATATCAGAAGAAAAATAACTACCTGCAAAAATTCCTAAAAAGAGGCATACATTTAATCAACTAATTAATTTAGACAAGGAATAACTCGTGGAGATTATTTTCGACTACACTGATAAAGTCGAGAATCTCGAGCATTATGTTATCAGTTTATAACAAGATTTATAAGATCATGTGGACGATGAGAAGCCACACACTGAATTTGTTACAAAATAGGATATTAATAACAGATATCAAGAAATAGAATGTGATATTGTTAGACTAGATGAATAAATGGGAATAGACTTTTAAAAATATGAAAATGCCTTTTAGCAAGTTAAAGAAATTAAGCAAAGGTTAGAGAAATTAGAGAGCTAATAGCCATAAAAAAATCAAGATTCAATGATAATAGAAGAACAACCCATTATTCAAGAAAAATACTTCAAAAAAAAAGTGCTACATATGTGGCAGTCAATATCATCTTTGAAGAAGATGCTAGGGAAATAAGGAAATTAGAAAAAAGATTTGAAATGAATTAACCATGTTTTATCCTTCCTCGGATGGTTAATTATGACGTAAGAAGATAACTCCAAGACCGTTAAGAAAGCTCGGAAGTGAACTTGGGTGGAGACACCGGGGAGTCCGAGACCCTGCAAAAGGTAATACAGGGGTTTTGGATCTTTTAAGGGAACACTCCATTAACCTTAAAATTTTTAATTTAATTTAATTTAATTTAACAAAGAATAAGTTAAGTTTCTATATACAAACTCAGAATATTTTGACTAACCACTATTTAAGAATTTAATGTTTAAATTTTAAAAAAGTAACTGAAGGAATATAATGCTTAGTACCCCTTAAACTAAATAGCCTGTCTATTGTAATTAAAACTATAATAGCAATTCATTTTAAATAAAGGCCTTATAAAAAAGTAAATAGAATATAACTTAAAAATAACAAATAATGAGGAGTAATTTTTGCTAATAATGGGACTAGGAAGAATCTAACTAAATGAATTAAATTTATAACTTTAACCTTTATAATATCACTGCAGATGCTATTAGCTTTAGGTCTGTGATTTATTTATTGCAAATAAAAGTATTTATTTTAGGGATTATCAATAAACTTAGCTGGAGAATGGGAAAATCTCATACACAAAAAGTGTCCTTTAGAAGTATTTATTTTAATCTTTAACATTGCCCTATATAATAAACGGCTATTGGGTCTTTATAGATTATGATGTTTATTAGTTAAAATTGACATCACTACATCAATATTTTCCCTTAAAATAAAAAATATCTCTACTATTTAAATTATATAATTGAGTATCTTGCTTGTTGATAAGAAGAAATGATTCATTTTAATAGTCATACATTATTGATATATACAGGACTTTTAGTTAGGATTATTTAAAATAATTTAGTTTAGTGTGTACTTTATATGTCCTTAATCATAAAATCTAGATAAAGCATTCAGTTATTTAATAACTCTTAAGTATGTTTATAGGAAATTTAGTAATGAGGATACTGAGACTATCATATTATAATAATAGACTTTTTATTAGTTAGAAGTAAAAAAGTTAGCTATTACTAAATGTAAGATTTTAATTAGCAGAAGAAACCAAACTTGCTGAGAAGTAAACAAGCTTATAGAGACTAAACTAGTTTACTTTATTTAATAGCTAAGCTCTTCTTTAAAAGCATAGTCAGTATTTGAAATAAGCTTTTCATTTCTTTTTTTATTACTAGGAATTGTTTAATGATTATTACTCTTAAATCCAGAAATTTAGGAGTGAAGTCAGTAGATTGGCTAGAGGTTAGAGAGTTATTCATTGACAGATAGAAAAGAAAGGTCAAGAGGGGTTTTATACCACCTCCTCAGAACAGGAAAGAAAACCAGAAGCAAATATTCTTACCACGTCTTCTTCAACTTAACGCTCTTCTTAATAAAAATAACTAGAACTATCTAATAGACTTGAGGAACTTATAAAAAATACAAACTTCTACAAATTAAAATAAAGAGATCTCTTCCATCAAAGGAAAAATAAGAACTGAGATAAAAATTCAGAATAGAAAAGTTAACACAGCTCTCAACGCCTCCATTGAAAACTGAAAAAGAGATCACACAACTAAATTGCTGAAAATAATAATGAAGAAATAAAAAATAAACGAAGAAGGTAAATTACGATAATTCAATAAAGATCCTATTACCTTTGATTAAGTAATATTAAAAAAGAGCAAATGGAATCTTAATAGATGAAACAACTGATTTATCAACTTATTAAAAACATAAAAATCTCGAAGAGAAATTAAACTCCCAGAAGGAAGATATATTAGTAATAAGTCAGGATTTGATAAATCATTAAGATGATGATGAAATCCATATGGTAGACCGAGGAGCAAAAACTGGAGTTTTTGAGTAAATGGCAAGTTTAGAGAGTGATATTTGAGTAATGCAATAGCAAGACGGAAAAATTGATTAAAATTAGATTTGAGACTCCAATTAATAGAAAAAACCTGTAGAAGTCTTCATAATGAACTCCAATGGAAATAGAGAAACAAGAAAAAATATTTCATAGAGCAAGAAAAAGATGATGCATTTGCAACAGCACTTGGTGTTTATGACGGAAATGTTCTCCATTGGAAATAAATAAGAATGAATATCTGGAGAAATGTTTATTAATAGCAATTTAAGTAGCGAGCGACGGAATTTTTCCTTATCGGGAAATGGGAAAATCTGGAAGAAAAAAAAATTCTCAATTCAGATTATAAAAAATAGAGAAGTCAAGGAAAAGAGAAAAGCAAGTAACGGTCATTCAGAAACGGAGATTTTATACATTTAAAATTTAATTAAGCCGAAAGATGAACAGTTATTTTAATGAATTAATATTTTCTTAACTATGAATTTTACCATACCCTCTAAAATAAAAACTAATTAACTGTCCTTTATTCGCTTAATTCATCTAAATTTAATTGATGATTTTCTCTATTTATCTCTGCTTAAATAGGATTATTTTTAATGAATTGCTTAAATTTATAAAGAAATAACTCAATTTACTTTTCTAGGAATTATTCAAAAATTTTGTTTGCTAATGTTGTTTTTCCACTTCCTCTTTCTCAAAAAAATACTTAATGTCCTGACTGTAAAGAGTCTTAGTTTTTTTTATGTATTTATCCCTTTGTTTCTAGAAAATTATTAACAAACGCTATAATTTCTTTAGTTCCTATTGAATCTAATCTCAAATTTGCATACATTAAATACATCACTCCCTCTTTTCTTAGTATTTACAATATAATATCATTTTCCTTCGTTTATTTTTATAATTCTCTTATTTCCTTTATTCCTCTAAAATCCCCTAATTACTAGACTCAAATCTAACTTTTTTTGATTTATTTATTTTTCTAGCAATTGTTAATTCAGCCTTAGTTAGTTTCTTTAGTATCTTAGATTTACTGCTAGTTATAAATTGTTTATTTTTATTATGATTTCACTGAAGAATTATGGGCAATTTTCGAACTACCACATCCAATTTTTTTATTCATAAATACGAATTATTATCTAAATTAAGAGTTTGGCTCTAGCAATATTTATCATGAATGCTTTTCTAAGCAATGAAAGGAAAATAAAGTTTAGAATAGAGATTTTGAAATTTTTAAGAAAAGCTAAGTGGAAGATAGTTCTAATTAATAAATCACTTTTGAATAACTTAAAAGACATAAGCAGATTATAATTACTTTAATATGAAGACATTTAAATAATGCCAGTGATAAAATAAACTTTAAGCATGATTATGCTGATTTTATTAATATGAAGCTTAATTCATAAATAAAGATACTCTATTGTATATCTTAACAATGATAAATTGATACAAATAATCTAAAGGATGAGAGCTTTTCCAAGCATTTAGAAATGGATTTAAGGAAAATAATTTGCAGATATAGAAGAAATCTAATAATTATTAAGAAAAGAGATATTTGTGAGCTGTAGTGTTTGATATAGTTCTACTGAGCAATAAATAAAAAAGAAAAATCCGTATTTTTTAATTCATTCTGACTCTCTTTTTTATAAAACTAAAACATTTGCTTATAAACTTTATTCTCCTTTTAAAGCAAGCTAAGTATAATTTATACATAGCTGAATATAAAAAATTATGAATCTATAAAAATTAAAGCAGGCTTTTTAATGGTAAGTTTTGGTTATTTTACACTTCTAATAAATTTACTTGGAGTTAAAGCAAAAGAATCGAGACTAAAATAACAAGGAAAAATAATTTCCGAAGTTCTTCAAGTTAAGAGAAACTCTCTAATTTAAATAAAAGCAAATAATTCAATATTCTAAACAGGAGAAAATGTATAAAGTATTGAAAGTGAAATAACTATTTAATACAACTAGTACAAATATAACTTAAGACTTTAGAATTTAACTATTAATATATTTAACTAGATGTTCATTAATTATTTTTCTCATAGCTAACTATTATTTTTATTACTATACTATTTAGTTTATTAACGTGAAATATATAAGAAAAATTGTGTATTTAGTAGCTCAATTTTGCTGTGTTATAAGCTATTATTTAAAAGGGAGAAAATAGTAGAATTTTAAAAAGATTTATAGGGAATAGTTTGGTTGCTTTGAATGCATTTCTTTATCTCTAAAAAAGAAAAAATAATTGAAATAGAAAGAATAAATAATCACTAATTTTTATTTTATTTAAGTGCAATAAAGGTTTTATAATAAAGATACTTTATCACTATTAACATCAACCAATAATAGTTATTTAGATAGGAATATAGTTAGAATCATGTCAGATATTAATAAAGGCTATTTTCTATTAATTATTTCGCTTCAATTAAGTATTTTTAATTTTGATAGATCTTGATTTTTAGATATTGTTGTTAAGAAACTAGCAAACTTAAGAAAAAGGCTAGTAGGTAATAAAAATTTTATAAACTAAGTTGAAATATAAGAGTTACTTGGTAAAGAGCCTTCTTAAAATATTTCTTCTTCATATAACAAATTAAAGTACCTGAAGCTTTATCTTATAAACTAACTGGAAGTAGAAAATGTTAAAAGAATCTATAAACGCTAAAATTAAAAAGTTATAGCTTAAAATAAAAATTTAATACTTTTAAGATTGAGATTAAGAACTAAATTTGATAAAATTAACTTAATACTAGAAAATTTAATTATGCATGTATAGCAAGAAAGTAAACACAATACATTTATTTTATTGTTAAATTAAGATAGCAGAAAGTGCTTATTGAATTATATATGTGTATAAAAGTCTGTTTATAGATAAAAAAGTGAAGAAGCACAAGATTTTTATGAGATGTACCTTTAAACCAGAATTTTGATTTAAGGCAAACTTATAAAGTTGGCATACTGAAAAAAGTATAATAACCTCTTTTAGATAAAACTTATCCTTTATCAAAAAGAAAAAAAGTTTATAAGATCATAGAGATTCCTAAATGAAATAGTTAAAGATTCAATGAAAAAACAGCTTTAAACATTCTATGAATTTAAAATATCGCATGCTGCTATATTAAAAAGAAACTAAAATTTAATTAGTATATTAAAAAATAAATTTACATTAGTAAGCTGAATAAAGAAATAAGTAATTCTGCTTTTGAAGTGATTCTTAATTAGTAAAAGATCAAATAGTTTTAGTGCTTGCCTCTAGTATGCTTGATAAATAAATTAATACTTTGTAAAACCAGGCTAGAGAACTAGTTTATAAATTAATGGGCTAGATTCAAATCTAAGTCAAGATTTATAACTGAATTTTAAAATAAACACTTCAAGAGATAGATATAAAGGTTTAGTTAAGTTCAGAATACTAAAAAGACTATAAATTTTTATATTTTTCCTATTTTATTAAAAGAAACTAATAGTATACATAAAAGAGTGAGTATTCTTTCACTAATAAATAAAATAATTTACCCTTAACTTTAAAAATAATCTGCTTTAATAAGCTTCTAAATCTCATAAAGCTCTAGCCTATATACTTATTTATTATATTTAAGATGTAAGAGAGGAATCAAAATGATATTATTAAGGTAGTTAAAGTAACTTATTTCCAAATTTACATTAAATATACTTATAATATTTTTACAAGAATCAGAAACTTTTGATTTATCACTCTAAATTTCTATTTACTACATCCTTCTTTATCTTCTCAGCGAAATCTTTCTAAAATAAATTGAATTTTTCTACTTTTGTTTAAAGATAAATAAAGGATATACAAGTAAAGTGACTATATTAGAAATAGTTTAACTAATATAATGATAAATTGATTCAAGTATAAGTATATCAACTGTTGAAGCATATTAATTATATGATAATATGGAAAGAAAGCGAAAGAAATAGAAAGTTAAATTATTGATTTACAATTAGATCATTATTTAAATCACTCTAGTCTTAAAAACATCATAGATAAAATAACTAAAACAAAAGTTTAGTGAAAAGTTAGAATATTAACAATAGAAAATAATCTATTTTTATATATGAGATTTATAATCTATTTTAGAGTAATTTAATTAAGAACAAATACTAAATTATATCATAATAAGAATTAAGTTCTAGAGCCACTGCATTAAATCACTCAAGTGGATTTAAAAATATATTAATTTTCCTTGCTTTAATTTAAAAATATTTAAAGGTATAAGTTACATATACTATGCTAATGTAAATTTAAGAAAGAAAAACTAAAAATCTATTTTAAATGTGATGATCCAAAATGAGTTAGTACTAAAATGAGAAAAAACTAATTTTGTTTAATTCTTATTAAGAGCTATAGTTAATCTATGGAAGCTTTTGACCTAATTTAAGAACTCTTTCTTTAATTGTTTATTTAAAGAGAAGCATTTATTAAGCAATCTTATTTCAAATGCTTTTCCTTCTACAACTATTATGGTTAATTACGTAGTTAAAAGATATAATCATTAGCACCAATTCAAAAATTTTAATTAATACTTTAGATAGATTAAATATTTCATCTATTTAGTAGGAGTTTTTCGCTTGATAAACAGAAAGAAGGCTAGAAAGGTATATTAAAGAAATGTGAATAAACGATGTAAAATTTTTTTAAGTAAGATTAAAATTATTCTAAAGATAAGAGATTTTTCGGTTCATATATGAGATCTTCATTTGCTTTCACCTGGTTCAATCTACTAATAGGATATTTCATATTTTGGATTTTTCTACTATATATTATAATGTAGTATAGAGTTTCTCTTCTTTTATTTTTCTTCATAACAATTCATTTCTTCTAATTATTCTGCCTTTGAATAGTCATATTATGAATCCTCTTGCTCTATTACATTTTTCTACCTAGTTATTTTAAACTGCTAGATAACAGCTTAATTCTTCTTTTTAATTGTAGTATTTTTAGGCAATTCATAGCTTTATCTTAATAAATTGCTATTTTATTCTAAAAGAGGTAAATCTTAAGGATTTTTTTGGATAAAAAGTGTTGGAGAAATTTCGTTTTTACCTTATAAGATTTCCTACTAAAACTCCAAGCCTATCAAATTTTTTTGGGTACCAATTTTTTAAATTAACTTTGGAGGTTATTTTGAAAATAAACTAGATAGAGAATTATCTGTCTCTTAAATTAGTTTCGCTTATGAGTTTTTATTATTTATTTCTGGAAGATTCAAACTTGGCGATTTTCTTATATCGGACTAATTTTTTTTATTTGCTTTCATTTTTAAAAAGTGATGGTGAAGGTTAAAAAATTTACTTTTACTAGGTTCAAAACTTTATACATTTTTTTTAAGCTTTTAGACGCTAGGCAAACTGCTAACAGAATTTCACTCTTCTCTTTTTGCTGATGTAAATTAAGTTTTACGAAGATCTATCCTATTATTGCAAACTATGCCTTTAGGTATTGCTTAATCCTCTTATTTTTTTATTTTTATTTTTCCTAATTTGAATGACTTATTTTATTTTAAATCATTTTTACCTACTAGCTTCAATTTATTCTCCTTTATTTGCTTTTGAACATTTTTGTTTTCTCACTAAGGAGAATAAAAATTTTAATACTTACTCTCTTCAGTAGCTTTGGCTTTAATCTTATCCGCTTTTAATATTTTAATACTATTCTTTTCTTTTTTCCTTTCCAGTTATATCCTAGACTCTTTGGAAGCTCTGATTGTCGAAGGATACAAAGAAGTAATTCTTTTCAGAATCTATTCGTCAGTTGGAGTGCAAAGGCTGTCTTCTTCTGACTCAATGCTCGAATCTAAAAAGCTGCCTTTCTAAACCCCTTAATTGAACCAATTTCTACTATAATCATACTACTACAATAGTGTTCTCTAACTCAAATACTTCTCATCAGACACTTTTTATCTAGATTCTCCTTAATAGTTCAACCTTCTAGTTTGCATTATAAAAATTAAAAAAATGAAGGCTTAAATATGTGTAAAAAATTACGTAATTTAAAAATAGCAGCTTATTCATTCAGCGTCTTTTATTTAAATAAGTTACATATACTATTCTAATAGTTATGATCTTCTAAGTTGTCATATAATGCTTTATTTTTTAAATACACTTAGTCTTATAAAGAAACTGTATAAATGTGAAGATAATTAAGCATTGCAGAAGATAAATATAGTAGATAAAGAGGGGTTGTAAGTTATTGCCTAGTAAAGCTCTAAGTTTGCGCTTCTTAAAAATTGTTAAGATATCTAAAAATAATCTTAGCCATATATAGAGAATACTAGCTTTAGAATGCCTATTATAAGAAGGCTTTATAGAATTATAGTTTAAGTTATAAATTTAAGTTACTTTTAACCATATTTATTATATATCAATGCTATAATAATTACATACAGGTGTCCACATTAATTATTTTAAGTATTATTATATAAACGAATAAGATAAAATATAAGAAGCGTAATTGTAGCTTCAATAAGCTATTAACTTAAAGATCTTAAATATCTTTTTTATTTGAATGAAGGATATAAATAAAATTTAAATTATTACGCTAAATTGAATTGTATACTTTTAAAGCTAGTTTAATTAAGAATCAGGTTGATAATAAAGCTCTATTTTTAAATTTTAACTAGAAATGATATAAAATAAGATGGAAAATTGTTAGGATAATTTATAGAAGTTTATTTGCATTTAATCTCTTAAGTCATATAAGCTAAAAATTATTTGCCTATATTAAAAGAAAAATATTTCGGCAGTTATTTCCAGATTCCAACCAATCTTCTAAAAATTTAAGCACAAAATAAAAGATAAAGCTTTTGATTTAAAGTAAGTTCATTGATATACTTATGATAAACAATTTCTATTAGAGTAAATTTTAGCATTCTTAGCTTAGGAAATAAACTATAAAAGGTATAGTTATTTAAAATAAATAACCTATCTAAGCTTATGCAGATAGTTTTTAGTTTACTTTTCTCTTACAAATAAGAAACTAAAATCTTAAAAGATTGAAAGATGGTATAGTAAGATCTATCTCTTATGAACATATTTCCAGAATCTTTAATTTTTTAAGAAATGTTTGGATAAATGAAAAAGAAGTTTAAATAAAGGATTTTTAATAGTATAGAGCATCCAAATTATAGTTAAGTTTCTAGGTATTTTGTTTATAGTAAAAATTGGTTTAGAGTATTTTTGACTAAAAATTAAAATTCCAAGAATTAAAAATCTTAAAATTAAAAGAAATTCAAATTTTTATTCTGGAAAAATTGGATTAAGAAGCTTATTAATGAGGAAATTATTAAAAGTCAGATTAAGAATTGTTTGTGATATAAAAAAGCTATAAATTTTATACTTTAAGAGGAATATAATAAAGAACAAATTTATATTGAAGTTTGAAAGATAAAAAGTAAAAATAATCTAATAATTTAATAATTTAATAATTTAATTTTTTAATTATAGAAGGAAATGTAAAGAGAGGTATGAATATCAATTTTGATATAGCTTTTATTATCTATAATACTCGTTACATGACTAGACATAATTATATATATTCATAAGAGTATAAATAAAGTGAAAAAATTAAAGAATTTAATTTAATCTAATCTTAACGTTTTAAAATGAAATGAATTTTTAATATAATATATAAAAAATATTATTAAATATTGATTTCCTTTAATTTTAATATTTATTCTCCTTAGAAGCAAAAATCATAAATTTATTTTGTTGCATTCAAAAGCAATAATTAAAACTAGGAAGATTAAGGATTAAATTTGGATAAAGTTTTAGAACATTTCTAATAAGAGAAGATTATTAAAACAATTAAAAAATAATAATTTACTCTAAACTTAAACAATTCATTACTGATATTAATAAATAAGTTTTATGCTCAAATGAAAATAATTAAATATCTTAAAAAGAGGAAATACATTTAAGTTTAAATTATTACGTTAGTTGACTCTTTTTTATTTCTAGATTTGTAAATAAATTATTTCCTTTTATTTTTCTCTATTGCATACTTTAAAATTTGATATCTATTAATAACTTTATTTATAGCTTTTTTGCTAAAATTTCTATAAATTTAAAAGTCTCTTATGAACTCTCATTATAAGAACTTACATTAAGCTTGGTTTACTTTTTCATTTTTTTAGCATTCTTGAAGATTCTTTTTTTAATTACTTAAAAGTAAAATTACTAAATTTAGAATCCGAGCTAAAGCTATATAACCGTCAAGTAAGACATAATGAT
Source organism: Loxodes magnus (assembly GCA_946699065.1). Classification (NCBI taxonomy): domain Eukaryota; phylum Ciliophora; class Karyorelictea; order Loxodida; family Loxodidae; genus Loxodes; species Loxodes magnus. The sequence continues at coordinate 44,539 of CAMPDV010002277.1, read as the reverse complement.
AAATTTAGAGATAAAAAAGCATAAAACTTTATCTTTTATAATTTTCCTTTTTTCAATAAATAATTAAGGAATTTGAAGATTTAAAGAATCTAAATTTAATTAAAAAATATAAAAGATAAATGGCTTAAATTTAGATAACACTCTCAAAGCTTTAATTTAATTTTGCATTAATATTGTTATAATAATAAGTAGATATATAATCATTATGTTTTGTAAGGCTTTTTATTTTCAGTTTATATAACAATCAAATAAAAAATTAAATAAACCAAAAGATATTTCCTTAGATATTATTTCATAAAAAATAAATTATTGACTATTTAGAATAAAAGCTTTGATAAACCTTGTTGAGAAAATAAAATTAAAATTAAAAGATATAATCAAATTTAAGTAATATAAACATAAACCAAAAAGCTATTAATCTATTATTTGAAGAAATTGATTTGCTTAAAACAAGTTCTATATTAGTAAAGCAAATTTAAATAAATCGATTTTCAAATAGCTATATTTTTATTTTAGCGATAATTGCCTTCTTGCTCCTATTTTAAATTTACAAAAAACCATTTAAATGTTTTTAACTAGTAAATAGTTCTGCTTTAAATTTTAGCAATGAAAATAAAAGTATTTTTAAAATAGTTACTGATTACTATTTTTAGATTTGCAAGTTATATTCCTTCTTTAAACAAAGGATCGTTCTTCTTAAGTGAGTTATTATTTAAAATTTCAGTTTAATTAATTCCTTAATCTAACTTGCTTATTTCATTTTTGGTTTTATTTTATTTTATTCATTTAAAAAACTTTATTCCTTTCTTTTTTAATAATTAAAACTCAATTGAACCTAAAAGAAATAAATTCGTATCTTTTATAATAATAGATTTATATGCTAAGTTGAAGAAAGAAATTAATATCTGAATTTTAGTATATTTTGTATAATAATATATATTTATTATAAATAGGGAGAAAATCCTCCAACTGAGATTAACCTAACTCAAAGTACCGGAAGTACTTCAGCAGTAACAAATGAACAAAAATCTTAGTAGGAACCAAGAGGAAAGAACTGGAGGCATTGAGTAACGGACGATGAAAGATGCCAGATGATTAGGTCTCTTGGGACTCACTCCAATAATGCCCTATTAGAAGACAGAATTTGCAAAGGAGTGAAGCACTGGAGGAAACTTCCGAAAAAAAGTTTATTAGCTTTAAATAAAATTAATTTAAAGAGCATGCACCATCGAGAGTACTACGCATTCTATAATCGAGTTTATTTATTGATTAAAAAGAAAAATTTTGATTTAGAGTTTTGTAACAATTTTTTTAATTAAAGGAATATAATATCAATATAATAAGTTTAATTTAAATAATTTTGTTATTTTTATAAAGTATTGCTTCTACTATTTATTTATTCTAAATAAATTCCTCCATAAAATAATTAAAAAAATAAAGAAAATTAATAAATAAATATGATTATAGAATGTGTAACACCTCGTTGTCGTGCAGTTCTTTCAATATTAATATTTAAAAGGAGTTATCATACTTCTTGTTTTCATTCTAGCCGTCTAATGAATCACGTTAGCTTTTTCAAATGGGTAATCTGATTATTAAAAATTATTCCTGAGTCTTGAACCAAATGCTCCAATCTTCTTGAATAAAATCCAAATAAGAGATAGTAATTAAATTATCAACTGGTCCGTCAATCAAACGTTCATATTGTTAGCGAGAAATATCGAGCAAGTTAGGTTTGTCTCTTCCAAGTTTGTCTACTCTTCCCAGTGATAGCATCTAGTGCGAGTTTACTCTTAATGTAATATATACTCCTCCAGATTACCTACTAATTCTCCGACCAAGGCTTACAACCATATTTTTTATATAATAACAAAACATCGGAAAGTAAACACAAAAGTTTTAGATATTAGCCAGAATTGAAGAAAATAATAAAAGACACCAAAATCTTCGTCACATATAAAGGTAAAATGGATTCAAGGTAATAAAAACTTTTACTCGATGATAAAATTAACAATTAAAAAGAAAATTAAAGTCTTATATTATTAGAGAGAAAATTGGATAAATTTTCACAAAGAAAAATGAGATAAATAAAATAATAAATATGATTATAGAGCGCGTAGCACCTGTCAGTTAAACTTTTATACTGCTAGAGAGAACTTTCGGAGTAAGTTAGGCATGTCTCAACTGAGCTTATCCACCCTTCCCCGTTGTGGTTTCTAGTGCGAGATTACACGCAATGCAGTATACACTGCACCAGATTACCGACTATTTTTTCTGACGCGGCCGACATCCATTTTATATTATATATAAAAAAAAACTGAGATTATAGAGCGCAGAGCACTATGATAGCGTTCAGCTCTTTAATTAAAGTCTTTTAAAGTTTAAAAGCGTATTACGATACATTCTTCCCTGTGCTAGTATCCCTTGGAAATTATTTTCTCCTATAGGGCCAGTATCGGAGTGCTTCCATAAAGAGACCTTAATCTCAGGCATCATTTAATATATTATTACTTGATGCCTCAATCTTGACATAATTGGCTCCAGCCAAGATTCTTGTTCATGTCTTCACACGGAGTACTTCCTAGTTACTGAGTTTCATTCAATCATAGTGAGAGGATTCTCCTCCGTATTTAAAATCAATTATATAATATAAGATTTTTCAAATAGAATAAGAGAGCCTATAACATATATCGAATATTTTTTAAATTTTATATTTCTTAAGCAATTATTTCATAAAATTATTACAAAGGAATTATCGTTTTATTAGCTCAATAAATTTGTTAAGAAAATGCAGAAAAAATAGTATCGCAATTTATTTTATTCAAAATGAAATTGAAATTTTGCGACTTAAATAAAATATAACATGAAAAATGTGAAAAATTATAATTACTTATTTTAATTTAAAATTTAAAAACAATATTAAACTAATTTAATCTCTTTTTTAATCTTTTTTTTGCTTTTATTTAAAAAATCTTATTCAATTTATTTACAAATATTTTTTTAAATGAAAACATTACATGATATAATGATATTGCTTTTAAGCTATCTTTCAAATTTTTTAATAGAATATTTATTTTTATTTATGCATACTTAGATATAGTTATAGATAAAATAATAGTTTGCCTTTCAGACCTAGCTCACTACTAGTCCCCTTGTATTTCTAACTTCTCTATGCTTCATATTTCAAGGGTTTCTCAAACAGTTCATAAATTTTTAACTTCTTCTATTATATATAATCATTCGATGATGGATAAATGAAGATAATCTCTCTTCAGATCTTGTTTTTTAGTTTCTTTTCTATTCTTTCTCTTTTCCATCATTAATCCCAATTATTTATACATACTTAAGCAAATTTTAACGCTTCAAAAAGGGCATTAATTATAGCTTATAAATTTATATATTTTGGAATATTTTAGAAATATTCATATAAAATTTATATTTGAATGATTAAAAATTATAAATTTATAAAATTAAAAGAAATTCAAATTTAAATAGAAATTTTTGTGTTTTCAACCTTTTTTAATTATTAGCATTAAATAACCTATTTTAATATATTTTAACATTATTGTGTCGTTAAACATAGCAATACTCTCATCAAATAATACTATCTATTTTAAATTAGAAATAATGTAACACTTATTTTAAAAATTTTAATGTTTTTATATTTTCTAACTTTTAATAAAGTTATAAGAATATTAATTATTTAAAAGATATTACAAAAAAATGGTGTATCAATTTTTTTTTAATTGGCAAAATTTTTTATCTTCAATTACTCAAACTAAAATATATAATTGATGAATTTTTATTATGTAAGGTAAAGAGTGAAATAAAATTTATAATTATCTCAAATCAAAAATAAATATTCAATAACTTTTTTTTCTTATATTTTCAAAAGCTAGAAATTTTAATATTACTAGAAGATTTTTAATTTTAATAATAAATTATTATTAAAATTTGATTTTTTATTACTAAAAATTAAATAATTAAGTTATCTTCTAAATATAGTTTCAAAATATTTATTTATATCAAAAAGAAACTTTACAAGTAGTCTTTTTTTAAACTGATTAAAGATTTTCTATGTAAACTATTTAAAAAAATTAATTTTTAATTATTTTAAATCTAAAAATTTTAGTATTTGAACGAAATTTAAGAATCAAAATTAAAATTTTTAGTAATTATGATGTTTTTTATTAAAAATGAAATTTAATAAGGATTTTTATTAATTTTATCTATATTTTCTTATTATTTTTCCTTTTAAGACGCTTAGATAATTATAAAAAACCTCCCCAAAATAAATTTTAGGGTTCAAATAAACAATAAAAGGAGATTAGATTCAAGAGAAAAAATGTCAAAACATTGTCAAAATCATTCTAATAAATCATACATATAAATGAAAACTTAGATGTCAGGATTCAAGCCAGGATTCTTCGTGGCTCCTAAAAAGTAGGAGTTAACGACATCCTAGAAAGGCTAGGACCAGGAAAAGGGTAACAAAAAGGTCACCCATCAGGATGAATCTCCCACCTCTGAAGAAAAGCCTAGGAAATAGGCTAAGAATATTATGCGCTCTGAAGTCTCGTTTCTCGCTACATAATAGTAAATAAGCTATGATTAGCTGATTAAAGTGTTACTAGACCTCTAGAAAGAGGTCAAAAAGTTGAAGAAAGACAATAAGAATTTAATGGAAAAACTTGAGCTTGCAGAGGAAATAGAATTTAGACTCATGACCTAAGAAGAAATCTTAACAAATTTTGAAATATATCACAAGAATAGAACTGTTAATCTCAAAACTTACATTAGAAACAGAAAGAACTGATCAGCAAATTAGAAAAAATAGAAGAAAATCAGTACAAATTGCAGCTTTAAATGGAATTGAAAGAATAAAGGAATAATCCAATGGTGATTGAAGATGAAAATAACTAAGATTTAAACCTAACTGACAAGCGAAAAGATGTTACTATTGTAACTCTCAAAAGTATCTGTGGATAAGATGCTAAAAATTTCTCAATTTCAAGTAAGAATATTGAAACTATTAGAAGTAGTTTGAGAGCAAAAGGAAGAAAAAATAACAAATAAAGCTAACCAGAGAGAAAGATTATATTGTAGCAAGTTTGGATAAATTTGCAAGAAAAAAGACATTTAGCATCTAGGTTAAAGAAGATTAAATGACAACATGCATGGCAAGGAGAAAAGTTGTAGAGATTTTCAGACTTTTATATTAAGCCTCTAGAGCAATTTAGAAGCTGGCAGGAAAGAGGTTGATTTACCTCCAAGTACGCCAAAAACTTAATTTTGTATTATTTATTTGTATAAATCATACATATTTAGATTTGATAATTTTTAAGCAACTCAAATTTATATTTAAATAATCTAAAATACATAAGAAAGTGCTTTGAGTAGATAATTTTTAGATAATATAGTAATCTAAAAGAAGTTTAGCAATCATCTAAAGAAGTATAATTAAGCTATTTAATTAAAGATAATTTCTGTTTGATTATATAAAATTTAATTTAGTAAATATTAAATAAAAAAATGATTTAATTATTCTTATTTTAAAGTCTCCTTAATAAAATTAAAAATACGCAAAGATAATTATTTAAAAGTCAAAATAGCTTAAAGAAATAATTAAAATTAATAGAATCTAAATTTAAATAAGAATTTGAATTAAATTTAACTGGATTAAATCTGGCTTAAATGAAAGATTAATTTATATAAAAATATTATTTTATTTTATAAAGCAAACTTAAGATTTTCTTAAAAATACATAATTTATTAATCAATAAATATCTAAATATGACTATGAGATTTAAAAAAGCTAATTAAATTACCATTTTTTAATTAATTAATTTAATAGTTTGAAAGCTAAATGTTTTAATGAGTATTCCAAATTCCTTTGGAGCTATCATATGTATATAAATTTTCATATATATCAAACATGAAAATATTTTTATTCTAATAAATAGGCTAAAACCAAATTGTACGACTATCAACTGTAAATTTATTTCCATGTTCTTTAAAGTCCTTAAAATCATACAAGTAAGTCTTGCGTAATTAGTCTTTACTGTCAAAAACGAATATTTAATCTTAATCTTAAGCAAAAACAGCAGAACATGTTTCAGCTTACTTAGGCATATCAATGTTTTTTATTCATTTGTTTCAAATAATATCATATAAATAAATTTAATTAGGTGAATGTATGCCTCCGAAAGTAAAGATCAAATTATAAGCATAGCAAACTCCAGAAATTCAACTTTCACAAGGATAATCAGATATAATTTATAACTTGCTATCTTATAAGACGAATTTCTCACATTTTTTTTCTCATCCATTTATTACAAAAATCAAATATTTGTTATCAAAGGCTAAAGAAGTGTTTTTTTAGGATAGTTCAATTTGAATTTTGATAATTGTTGTTACTCTATTTTCAATAAATTATTTTTATTACATTTTTTTCTTTTTCCGCCAGCTGCTATAACTATTTAATCATTTATCTAGACAGAATAAGTGTAATTTTCGTGAACTTTTTCCATATTGTCGATGTTCAATAGTCGCTTTTTTTTTTTTTCTACGTTATATTATAATATTTAATTACTTCCCCAATGAATTATGTTATAATACTAGAAATTATTTTATTAATTACATTTTCTATTTTTAATAGTAAACTATAGATCTATTTACTAATTTTGCTTTTCTTCTTTCATTTATTCAATAGTGTTTCTTAATTATAAAATTTAGTTTTTGCTTCATAAATCTATTAATCAAAATTATTATTTACTTGCTTGAACATTTATTTTCCCTCCAAAGTTTTTTCACGTAAATCGAAAAGGATTTAAAATTTAATTAATTTTATTATATTTTATGTTCTAATCCCTTTAAATTACAAATCAATATATAAGTTTTTTTTCTACTTTGCTCACTCATTTAATTATTCTATTTCTTCCAACCTTTTATTACATTTTTCCAATGTATTCATCTCTTTTAATGATATTTGATTTAGTTAATCTTATATATAAATTACTTCCTGCATATTCTGGTCTATAGTTTACAAATTTTGTTGGCATTCATAAAAGTAATTATCTAATTTTTATTTGCATATTTAGTCGATTTTTTCTACATATTCTTGATAGAAATTTTTAATCATTCTTCTTACTTCAACTTACTATGATTATATTTAATTTATTTCTTGTCTATTTTTTCTATTATTTGGTCTAATTTTACTTTTTTCTTGAATGACTATAAATTTTCCTAAAGCTATATTATTTAATGAGTTTAGTGAAGCTTTATTCTGCATATCTTACAAATTTTTTATTTATCATCCATGCATCAAAACTCTAACTTTTCTTAATGCACTGTACAGAATTCTTGCTGATCTTTTAAAGGTGAATCCTAAAAGTTTATTTCTACTATTTTTAAATCTTGAACTTGTTTACTAAAAGTTCTATTATGAATTTTACAGTTTATCATTTTCTAAAATTCAACTTATTTATTTAAACACTCTTAGCAAAAAACGCATTCGTAATCCAATTAGCGAGGAAGATTTTAATCTCTATTGAATTATGAACTGCACAATTTACAAACGTTACTTGACATTTATAAGCAAATATAAAATTTTCTTTATAAAAATAGTTTATAAGATAATTTATTTAAATAGTTCAAAAACAAACTATATTTCTATCTTAATTTTAAAACATAAGCAATTTAACTTTCTATAATTATCATAAATTTAAATTATTCTTATATTTGCTAAATTAGAATATTTTTATATTATCATAGTTGTTTATTAATAATTTGGACTTTTAATAAGTGTAGTATTTTGTTGCGATTTAAATTAAAATTATTGGAAGTGTTTTTATTTAGTTTACCTTATTTAGTTTATTAATAGTACTTTATATCTATAAATATGAATCATTTGTATGTTAATATTCATTTTTATTTAATTACATTTTCTGTTTTTTTGTTGTATAAAAAATGACACCTAAGAAATAGTCCTCTCTTTGGCTCATTTGTTAAAAAAACAAAAATAATAATATAATTGAATAAGAACCTCAATAAGCTTAAGAAATATAATCTAAGAAGTATAAACATAATCTGTATAGCAACGAATTAACCAATATATAATACAAATTAAAATAACAAAAATAAAAGATAGAAAAACTTGAAAAAATGCAAGAAAATCTGATTGAATACTGGATTTATAATTTTCATCCATGGAAGAAACTTTTAATAATAATAATATAATTATATTGTACCTAAAGGCTTTAAAAAAGGATTTTGCTTTCTCTACGATTTTCAACCTAATTGAAGCAACCCAGATTTTTTGACATGGTTGATTTCCACAGATTTTTGGTAAGGAAGTTCACCTGGAAACTTATTCTTCATATGAGATTCCTTAAAAACTTTTCTTTTATGCACCACTGATTTGGTAAGGTAGATTCTTGCTATTTCTTTTAATGTTTAGCTTCCTTCTATTTTTGTAGTTTTTTAAATTTTTAACAGTTTTTAATTAAATGTTAGTTTGATTGACAGTATCAGCATTTCTTTCTGCTAATTGTTCTTTGTGCTTTTGCCTAATTTTTTTTCAATGTATTCTATTCTTTTAATAAAGGAATCTAAATATTTATTAATCTCTTATTAATCCATGACATTGAGGAGCTAGTACATGTTGTAATTAATTTTAGTTAGCTTCTATTTCCATTTTTACATATTGAGAAGGTGAAAGTTAAGTCTGAGTTCAGATTTATTCTCGCTTATAGAATTTTTTTAACTAATAAATCTTTAAATTAATCAATTTCAATGTTGATTGAAAATGATCAAAATTTCTCATATCTATCTGGAAAGATTAAAGATTTTTTCCTCTTGTTTAACTGTGACTTATTTTAGGTTTTCAATTTTTCCTTTTAAAGATTAGCGGGTTCGAAATTTGCCATGTGCTTGCCTCAAGAAGGAGCCGAAGAATTTGATAAATTGATAGACTAAGGTTTTTATTTATAGATCTTAAGGGTTTTTCTTCTAATTTTCTTGATTTCTCCTTTGTTATAGTGTTGACTTATGTTAAATCCCATTATTTATTTATTCTTTTTTTAAGTAATTTTTAATAAAATCTAATCATAAATAATAATTAAAACTGAAGAAATCGACAAATAATTCAATGACGTTCTTTTAATTTTTTAATTCAAATTTTCTAAATTTTAATAGAAAATAAAAGAACTGTAAGAAAAGTATGAATAATAATAAGTATTTAAAAAGCATTATATTAACAATCAAGTATTCTATGGAAATCGAATCTGAATATCAATAATAAGATATAAATAAGATAAATTTCTATCGAAGAAAAATCCGATGATATATATGTTAGAAGAAGAGCTGCTGAAAAAATATTGAAAGAAAACAGAAATTGAAAGAAGTAATAAGAATTAAATATTAGAAGAACTTTCCTGCATTTGATCAACAAGGATAAGATAACATACAGAAAAATTTCTATAATTAAAGAATCAATGGATAGAATAGCAATTGGAGATGAAACCAAAAGAATAAATGGATTTTGGGGGAGTCAAAGATGACTAATGAAGTCCTACTACATCGTTTAGTTTAGAAGTGAGCTAGAAAAAATAGAATCTAACTGTGAAGATCTTCTCAAAGACTATAAACTTAGTTTGATCAATTTTTTACCAAATAATTTTAAATTCAAATATATTTCTCTCACTTTTATTTAAAATCTTAGTTATAATTAATCAATCTTCTCTATTAAAAACTTTGCTAAAAAATTATATGTCATTTTTTAAGGCAAATGAATAGAAGAAAATAATTATAACTATTTGAATAAACTATATTACCTAAGATTTAGAATAATATATTTAGCTTTGGATATTGTATTTTATAAATTTAATTTATATAATATTGCTAAATGAATTTAAACTATTTATATTTTAATTGTTTTAATTTAAGTTGATTTACCAATATGCTCATATACAGATTTTAGTATTATATTAATTAACTTTTTTGCTTCTTAGTTTTAAGTTAATTAAACTATTTAAAAATACTATAATAATTTATTTACCAGTCACTTAAAATTTACAAATCTTAACTTTTGCATATATTTAACTATTTACTTTTAATAGTAGAACTTAATTCTAATCATTTCGTTTTACTAAATAAAAAAAGAAATAATTTAATAATGCTTTTATAATAGATTAGCTTTAAACAGCAAATCAAATTAAATTTAATCAGCAAATTATATCTTAAAATATCTAGTAAGTTTCAAAGATACAAAATTAAATTTCTCATCTATAGATGATTTTTTCTTTGTTTATTCTATTCTTGCTATTAATTATGAAATTAAATGTTTAGAAGCAATTAAATATTTCTTTGTTTATAGAAATAGTAAAGATATTTTATTTATATAAATAAAAAATTCACTATTATATTAAAATATGATATAATAACCTTTTATTATTTTAAATAGCTACTGTGTAGTTTTTTTATTAATTAATTAATTTCAACTTAAAGAGTTTTGGACTGCAACTTCTTGCAGTTTAACTACCCCAACACTCCCTTCATGGGATAACTGGATATCCTGTTGCTTTCGAAAAGTAGCTGCCAGGGAGCTCCATCGCTATGGGCATCCAGGCTTCAAGCCCCTACCAGGAGTGGATAATCAAGAGGAAGGCCTTCCCTTGCAAAGGTTGATTTTGACCAGGGACTTTCTCAGCGACAGGAAAGGAATTTGTTCCTAGCCATAAAACCAGAAAGTCTGATTCAGAAGGTCAATCTCAGCTCCCACCATCTTTTTAATTATTGTAGTTTTTTTATTTACCAAATAAATAAATATGATTATAGAGCGCGTAGCACCTCGTTGACACGCAGATCTTTCAATATTAATATTTAATATTAAAAAAATGTTCTCAAAAGCTTGATTTCATTCTAATCATCCAAAGAGTCACTTCAGCTTCTCCAAATAGGGAATCTTCTTATTAAAAATTATTCTTAAATCTTGAATCAAATGCTTCAGTCTTATTGAAGAAGTTCCAAATAAGAATTAGCTATTAAGTTATTAATTAGAAGGCCTGTCAGTTAAACTTATATACTGCTAGAGAGAACTTTCGGAGTAAGTTAGGCATGTATTAACTGAGCTTATCCACCCTTCCCCGTGGTGGTTTCTAGTGCGAGATTACACGTAATGCAGTATACACTGCACCAGATTACCGCCTATTTTTTCTGACGCAGCCAACTTCCATTTTATTAAATAATATTAACTTTTTTATTTAATATTAATCTAAGTTCCTAAGAAATAGCAAAACTCTCTTGTCAAAATATCTTAAAATAAGAACAGCAATATAGGCAAACCGAAAAACCTAACAAATAAGAATAATATTAATCTTATGAGTGGTTTGCATAATAAATGAATTAAAAATATAAAATATATAATAAGAACTAAAATAAACAAAGATTAAAGATTGAAAAATTAGAATAAATACTAGAAAATTATGCAAAAGAAATGCCTTTAATTTCTATAGAGATAGCAGGCTATCTAATAAATTTAAATGGGATAAAAATAGACGAGACTAATTAATAATTCAACTAGTTCCTCAAATATTTTTATTTAATTTTAGTTTCGACATTCTAATATTAAATTAAATTTAACTAAAAAAATTTGTGGTACCTTCAATTTTCAGAATATGTTCTTCCATTTGAAGGTATTATATTGTTTTTAAATGTTATTATATATCAAGTTTATTGCTCTTCAGAACTCATTTTCTAGTTTAGGTTTTTTTTTCTTCTAAGTATCTCCTTTCTTGTACATTTTCAAGCTAACTTTCATTTTTTTCTATTTTCTGTTGTCAATCTTCTTCTTCTTCATCTTCGCTATCGTTTTCCTCTTCGTTCCAATCTTCTTCTTCCTCATCATTTTACATATAATTTTGTTGGACATCTTATTCTTTGCTTTCTTGTTTTTATTATTCTTCATTCTCTTCATTAAAATTTTCTATTCTTAGATTTGCTTCTTTTTATTATTTCTCGTATTGCTCTTCTTCTTTCTCTTGTTATAGAATTTCTCGCCTCCTTTTAATAAACATTTGAATGAATATTTTTATTTATTCATCCACCATTTCTATTTTTTTCTTAGGAAAAGAGTTTATATATAGTTAATCGTAATTTATTAGTTTCAAAATATCACATTAACCAATTTTGGAGACCAATCATTCTCTTATATCAATGTAATATATACATTCCATTACATGTTGGAGAGTGTCATATTCTCCGCATATACAAAAAGGATTTTCAATAATATAATTTCGATCTTTCAGAGTCTTTCGAAATGCGTAAGACTGGCTTCTAATCTTATAGATGCAAATTATTTCTTTCAAATATTTTTTGTTTAATTTCGTGTATGTTATTTTGGGGAATTATCTTAGGTTTTAAAATTGTTCTGTATATATTTATGCAGTAGGCATTCTGCTGAATCTTGAAAGAGCTAATTCAATTATGTCTTTTATATTTATGCCTACACATATTTACTGAATTAAATTAAGTTGTTATTGTGCTCTTTATTATCAATTTCTATTTTATAAAATGAGGCCAGTTTCTAAACTTCATCATAATATTGATATCCCTCTTTATAATTATTCTCAAACAATATTCCAATAGATGATTAAGGTTGATTTTAGCTTTCATTTCTAATCTTAAAGAAAAACCTGAAATACTTAAGAGCCATCATGTGTTTGAATGGCATCCAGTTGAGGTCTACAAAGCATGATTCATTAAACGTATTTCCTGCTGATTAAAAGGCTTTTCTGGGTATTAACCTCATGCTCTTTTCAATTCTGTTCAAGATTCCATTTATTCCATACTGCACAGTCCAAGGTATTAAGTCCCCACCGTATTCTGCTTTAGGAAGCGTGAACAGTCTACAAAGCATTTTGAAATTTCAAGGTGTTACGTTTCTATATCTTGATAATGCAAATACTGCCTTTTTAATTGCTGAAAGATAGTTTGCAGCAATGTATTTGCAATGGTTAATTAGATTCTTCTTTTGGTGAAGGATCACCCCTAAATATGTGACTTGCTGTTTCTAAATTATTGCTTGGTCTCCTATTTTTAAGTCTAGTTTTGTTTCTTTGCTTTTCTTTTTTAAAAACTATAACGTTTCGCATTTGGAGACATTTATTTTAAGAAATGTCTAATTGAAAATGGAGTTTGCTTCATTAATAAGTGACTACATATTTTTTTATGAGTTCGATAATAGGATTAAATCGTCAGCTCAACCTCTACAAGTGAACCTATTCTTAAGATTAGCACATCTGAATCCTAATATTTCTCCTTTGTTTTCATATGTCTAATGACAATGTCATAGTATAATAATGCAAGCACATGTCCATGCGAACTTCCTTACATCACTCCATACCTAAATTTCAATTTCTTAGAATTTGTTCCGTCTATAATAAAGGAAGTAGTTAAGTTATTATAAAAAGAATCTAAAGCCAAGATGAGACCTAGTGGTAATTTGACTCTTCTTAGTTATTTAAAAAGAATTCTTCTTTCAATAGAATCAAACATTTTCTCTACGTCAATTAAAGTTGCAATCAGTTTAGTTTTTCCTTTCGCTTGTTTTCGATAAAGATCTATGATTTATTGGATCACTCATATTTATTAGGTGGTTTATTTGTTCTTCATAAACCCCATTTAGCTTGAGTGGATTAACTGTCTTTCATAAATTATTGAGTAGAGTCTCTTCGTAAGGGCCTTATCATATAATTTCAAAATAGTATTGATAAAGGAAATAGGGCGTCAGTTTTTTCAATCGTCTTTACTTCCTTTTTTGAAAATGGGGATTATGATAGAAGTATTAAGCTCTTCAGGAATCCTTCCAATTCTAAGCATGTTATTTATAAAAGAATGAAGCATCAACGCTAGATAATATCCTGCATATTTTAGCAGTTCTCCTTTTATTCCATCTGGCCCTGCTGCTTTACCATTAGGAATTAGACTTATAAGTTAGATAATCTCTTCTATTGTAAAAGGATCGAAATTTTATAAGTAAGAAAAGGGTTAATTTTGAATTTCTATGTTATTTTCATAAATTGCATCTATTTTCTAGTTACTTAGTTCAATCTATTGGTTAGTTAAATTCGAATGCTTGCTAAATACCTAATTTTCCCATGCTTCTACAAATTAGTCCTTCAATTCCTTATTAAAGTTCATCAAATTTCTTTGTCTAGGGTTAAGTATTTTCTTTGCTTAAGAAAACATATCTTTTGTGGTTTCATTGAGGAGTAGGAATCTGTTTTTGGCCTTTTGTTTTTTAAATTTTCATAAATGATGCTAAAAGCTTTTTCATAATGTGTTCGCTCTTTAGTGAAGATCAATGATTTCTTAGTTATTCCTCCCTATATATGCTAAAGTTTCTTTGTACAATTAATTTGCTCTCTTTGCTTCAATATATTTTTATGTGAGGTCCTTAGGAAGTCTATTATACTTCAGGTCTGGGATAAATGAGCCTAAAACTTAATCTGCATTGTTCTAAATGCAGTCTCTAATATAAGTGTACTAATCTTCTAAGTTATCTCTATCAATTAGGAAGAATACTTCTACTTAATCTTTGAATGAATTCTAATAGATAAATCTATCAATAGGATCCTACAGTCTACTTATTTTGTGCTTTCTCACTTTTATTTTTTCAGTTTGAAGATGAGTATGGTATACAAATTAAACTGTGAATGGAATATGATCTGAAAATAAGCTATAATTATGAACCTGAAAATTTCTAAATTAATTCATATTCAAGTGATTACTGATGACAATATAATCCTTGCAATACATATTTTTATTCCCTTTATGTAAGCATGTGTTCATATTTGCATCGTTTATTATTTCTAAATCGTTTTAGAGAATGAATTCTTAGAATCTATTTGTATTGTCATAGTTGTTAATAGGGTTATCCCCAAAGTCTTATAGTAGAGCGTTAAAATCTCTTAATAATATATGTGAGTTGTCAGGAAAAGAATTAAGGAATACATTTATATATTCATATGCTTCGTCTTTTATATTTTCACTCTTGCTGTTATCTGGCATGTAACAAGATGTTATGAATATATTATCTAGTTTGATTGTAACGAACCTCTCTTGAGCTAATTGCTATATGTTATTCTATTCCGTGCTATTAAGTTAATCTCTAACAATTAAGCAAACTCCTCCTCCTTTTCCTGAGTTCTTGAATCAGGTCCTATATCCATTAATAAGTATTGGAGGATAGTCTTATTTTTATCACGTTTCATT
This sequence comes from Loxodes magnus, assembly GCA_946699065.1. Taxonomy (NCBI): domain Eukaryota; phylum Ciliophora; class Karyorelictea; order Loxodida; family Loxodidae; genus Loxodes; species Loxodes magnus. Next base: position 29,266 of record CAMPDV010002277.1, on the reverse strand, counting down.
AATTGAGAAAATGTCTAAGTCATTATTTCGTATAAATTCTTCCACGTTTAATTGCTTGCTTCCAATTCCACTTATGTTAATATGTCCAAGCTTTATTATGCCTATCTCTCTTTGCTTATCGATAGGCATCTTTATTTCTTAATTCCCAAATTCTTGTTTGCATTATTATGGTTATTCTACATTGTTCTCTACACCTCCTTTGAGTCTTAGTTATTTTTAAAGGACATTTCGACATTCTAATATTAAATAAAAGAACTCTAAGAAAAGTAGACATTATCATAGCAAGTTATTAAAAGATTATGGATAATAAAGATGTGTACCTATAGATATAGAGTAAAGCGATATTTTATAAGATATAAGAAGAAAAATATGATGTTATATATGTTAAAAAAACCATTACAAAAGATCTAGCGAAAACTTAGAAATGTATAAAAAGAGTAAATAGGCAATTTCGAACGATTTATTTAAATTTGAGCAAAAAAAAACAAAACTAATTTTTAGGAAAGAGTTCTACAATCCAAAATTCAACTAGCATAAAAATAGTTTATTCAAGCACATGGGTTACATTTAATAAACTATTGTCTATGTCGGATTAGCGAAGTTCTAATTAATCCTTTAATTAGAAGAAAACAGATACAAGATTTGGTGGTTTTCCAGGCCCTCTTCAAAAACTGTAAACTAAATTTTACCTTTTATTTTATGAAAATTAATTAAGTAAATCTTAATTAAAAGAAATAGATTTAAATTTAAAACAAAATATTTTTGGTGTGCTTTTATATTAATATATCATAATACAAACTTATTTTAAAATAAAAGCAAACATTATAGTTTTTACATTTTTCCTTATCATTTATAGCATCTAACTGTAAATTAAATAATTTTATATAATTATTTTAATTGTTAAATAATAGAAATGATATAAAGCCTCTATTGATTATATTCTTTTTATCAAATATAAAACTTCTCTAATTTAATTCATTTCATTTTTCCTCTTAATTTTGCTTTAAATTCAATAACTTTTATGAATTTTGAATTTTAAAAGCTTATAAAAATAATTTTAAATTGGAGATATTTGCTATTTTCAATAAATATTTAAAAGAAAAGTTATTAATATTTATGATATGGAGAATGCTGCTTGAAATTATAAATTTATAATTAAATTTAATAGTTATTAAATCTTTTATTTTATTCACCCATTATTATAATCAAAAAAATGGCAGAAGTTATGTTTTGAAATTTCTGATTAAACCTCTAACCTTGGAGAGATTAAAGTTGGATCTTAAATTTTGAGGATATGAATTTAAAAAATTATCCGTTTTTTATTAAATCTTAAAAGTTTGATTAAAGAGTCTGAACTCATTATTCATGGTAGTCTATATTTGCAGAAACTAAACATTAGAATATCATTGATATGTCGAACATAAGGTCTTCAGAGAAAGCATTACGGTGGATGCCTAGATGTTCTCAAACATTCAAAGTAATAATAAACTTATCTATCATTTATAATGATTTGCTAATTTTATTCTTTCTGATTGAACGAAATGCAAATTAATTTGAATAGCTATGCTAAAGTGAATGGATTAAATTTGAAGAATTAAAATTTAAAATTATTATATCTATAACTATCATAATGTAATTTATTTTATATATAATACAAGTTTATAAAGCCTTTGTTTATTAAGAGTTAAATGTGCATAAAATTTCTAATTTTCTTAAAATTAATTTCATAATGCTTAATTTATTACCTTTTTAAATAAGGATCAGACTAGAAATAATATCTTAGTTTCTTTAAATTATATATGGAAGGATAACTTAAAGCTGGATCTTGCTTATTTTGTTTTTATTAAATTAAATTTTTTTTTTCATGTATTAGATTATAAAAAATGCCCTCAGTAGGCAATAAAATTATTCTAGCTATTCTTTATGAAATTTCTATTTAATTTTACTCAAAATTTATTAAGAAAATCCTTTTTTAAATTTATAGCATAACACGAATCCATTTCTTGCTTAGTCAAATCAAAAAATAAAATAATAATAGCATTTGCTTAAGATTCAAGAGTAAATTACTTGCTTAATTCATATCTCTATTCCTTTTAATTTTCAAGCTATTAAGAGATAAATTTTAATGCTTGATTTTCAGAATACAAAATTAGATTTCATAATGCATCTTTTGCTTCTTTGCTTTGATTTGTGAATTTATATTTTCCTTAATTATCTGAACTAGAAAAAATTTTCCAAGGAATAAATTTGTAAACATACCCATTTTTGAACTGAAAATATTAATTAAAGTTTAAAGTGTAATAACTTTACCCTTATATAACCTAATATTAACTATATTAATGGATTTCTTATACTCTTCTCAAACCCTTCGATGATTGAATGAATATCATAAATATTAATATAAGAGTATAAAATTTAAGTAAATGCTTTAGTAGTTATTGCTAGCAAAATCTATTGTAATTTTGATATGTAAGGGATTTAATATATCTAATTGAAGAAATTTATTTTGTTAAGAAGTTTTTCTTTACTAGATGAATAATTAAAAATGTGTTTTATTAGATGCTAATTTATTTTGCATAAGTATAACAGCGGAGCTTTATCAGCTCACACAAAAAGTTACTTCATTTGTATAATAAAGAAATGTTTAAAAAACTTTAAACTTTTTATGTTTAAGTTGGTTAAACATAGAAAATTAATGGGAGAAACTTCATGGTAAAATTCTTAACGAATAGAAAATTAAGATTTGATTGTTTTTACTTTAATTAGGTAGCTGCATATATAGAATTAAAATAGAAAAAATTGAAGAAAACTTCTAAATTATACAAAAGGTATTTCATAGCCATATATGAAGAAATTTGAGAATCATTTTAAGCAGACAATCCAAGTATCAAAACATTATCAAATGGTTATATTTCTAAACTAGATAGCAATAAAATTGGATATGCTTTAACTAAAACTTTTCTCTTGCTTATTAAGAGTATTCAAGTGAGAGATGTAATTTAATAATACAAAGGTTTTTATTATTAATCATGCTAAATAAAAAACTTTATTAGCCACGTAATTCTTTCTTTAACTTGATTTCAAAGAAACTATTTTCACCTAAATTGATAAATAAAAATCCTGCATTCAAAAGTGTTAAATAATAGTTAAAGTATAGTGAAAAATGCATTAGCATATACTTATAACTAAATTTACCTATTATGTTTGCTACTTTCAATCTTTATTTTATAGATCTAATCTAAGTTTAAATAAAAAGTCAGCTAATAGCCTGTATCGAGGATATAAAGTTCTGATAGCAACATATTAGTATTAGTTGAAGAATAATTAGCATAGTATATTAATTAATATAAAATAATCAAAACAGAACTTAAAGCATGCTATTACCAAAATGAATAATTTAAAGCTGATCATAACATTTATTAATAGCTTTAGACTTATTTCATACAATAACTCTTATAAACTTATTATTTATTTATCAATTATCTTTAACTTAAACTAATCCTAAGAGTAGGTATAAAATTAATTAATTTCAACTTAAAGAGTTTTGGACGGCAACTTCTTGCAGTTTAACGACCCCAACACTCCCTTCATGGGATAACTGGATATCCTGTTGCTTTCGAAAAGTAGCTGCCAGGGAGCTCCATCGCTATGGGCAGCCAGGCTTCAAGCCCCTACCAGGAGTGGATAATCAAAAGGAAGGCCTTCCCTTGGAAAGGTTGACTTTGACCAGGGACTTTCTCAGCGACAGGAAAGGAACTTGTTCCTAACCATAAAACCAGAAAGTCTGATTCAGAAGGTCAATCTCAGCTCCCACCATCTTTTTAATTATGAGAGTAGATATACAATTTAAGTTATAAACTAAGTATGAAATTATTATATATGAATAAAAGGATCTAGAGATATTTAATATGATTTTAGTATATTAAAGATAAAGAATCGCATTTTAGATATTTTATCTCTTTTAATTAATAGCATATAAATAAAAAGTTATTAGTCCTAATTTTCTCATTTGAATAGAGAAAATAATAATTGTCCTAATTCCTTTATAAGTAGATAAACTGAATAAATCATTAAAAATGGTAAGAGGATTATCATTGCTATGATAGCCAAAATATAAATAAATACTCTAATGCTCCATTTTCTAAAGCAGGCTGTTTAGCTATTTATTTAAAATCATTAGGTACTTACATAATATGAAAGTTAGAACTATATAAAGACTTACTGGAGTAGCAATAATATATGTAACTGGTAAGAGAGAAATTATCAAAGGAAGAAGAATTAAAAGACATAAAAATAAGCACAATTTTAGTCTTTTGCTAATTTCTACATCTATTTCGTCACCGAATTGCTAGCAACCGCCTTTTCAAAAAAGATTTATATAGTGATCTTTTCTATATTTTTGCAAGCAAAGTCAGCAAAATTAATGCTCACAATGAAGGCAAATTATATGATTGCATCCTTAATTTTTTTCAATTATTGCTTAACAGTTTGGACAGCTTTTTACATTTTTCTATTTTTTATACTCTTCAAATTATTTATCTTGGGCTTAGTCACAACTTTGGCCTTAATGGAAAGGATTATTACAATTAAAGCAAAATAAGTTTCTGCATTATGGGCACTCTACACATGGAAACTAAAACTAATTGCTTTTTAATTAAGCATCTTATTCTGAAATTCATCCATTACAATCTGGAAAGGGACATCATTTACAATCTGGGTTTGCTTCTATTTTATTTTTCTCTATTACTTAATGATATTTACTAACAAGTTCAGGTTCTTTTGATTCTATTAATTATTCTATTTATTACTATGATACAATTACTTCACACTAGAAATGAGGACAATTAATTTTCAAAGCCCTTCTCTCATTTATGTTTTACTTTATATATTCAAATAAACAATCTTTACATATAAAGTGACCACATTCATTTTAATTTTGCGTGGCTAAGTAACAAACTTCACAATATTTCTAATTAAGTACTTAATCTATTTCTTATATATTAGCATAAAAGACTTTTGAAATATGATTTACGCTATCTTTGAAAAGATTTGTCTGTATTTATTTTGCTTCTTCAGCACTAAACTAATTTGATAATAAAATTTAGTGTTAATCATGAGATTGTTATGCAGAGCTATTTCCAACTATTGATGTTTATTACTAATGCATTTATTTAGATTCTTCGCAAATAAAGCATCTCTCTTCTTAGAGAACTCCTATTTTCTTCTTACTAAAGATGGTTTCTTGACTTCTATCTATGGGAATAAAATCATGCTCATATTTTCCTTACTGATTAAGTAGTAATAAATTAATAACCCTATCAGCTTTATTCTTGCTACTATCAATACTAGTCAAAATTTCAGGATATGATAGCAATAATCTTTAAATAGTTCCTAGTTAAAATCCAAATTAAATACAGATTAAGTATATCTCATCTATTTACTACCTTTTAAAAGATGACTAGCTCCGAAAGGCTAAAAGAGTTTCGGTTTACTTTCTTTCTTCCCTCAATCTATTGCTTTCATATATATTAGTCTTTTCTTCTTATTTTTCTACATCTACCATTTTTAGCTAGAATCCAAAGAAATTTAATATATAATTAAAAAGTAATAAGAAAAAGAGTGTATTTATACCAAATTAGCTTGTATACATGAAAATATTACAATAGAATTTTGGCTGAAAGGCATAATCAAAAATGAATACTAAGTAAAATTATCTACTACTATACTTATATAAGTAAAAGCTATCTAATTCATAAATAGTTGCTACTAAATACTCCTAATATTAGATAATAATCATAGTTTATCAAGCATAATGCTTCAGTTTTTAGTTTAGAGAATATAAGGAATGGAGATAGATCAAAAGAAGGTAATTCAAATAGAGGAAAATGGTTTGATAGATAATTAAGTTATAATTAGTAAGGAAAATATAAGTGAAAATCTATTTTAGCAATTCATTGTTCTCATTATTTGATTACGTGGTATTTTAGAGAGAAGGTATTTGTAATATAATAAAATCTGATAGACTAGCTTTACTCATTTTTAAAATAAATTTGGAAAATTACAATAACTAAGTTTCAATAAAATCCATAAACCTACAGTGGATTAAGTGGAGTTATTAAATTTAAGTTTTAAAGAATTAGATTCATTAAAGCGAAGATAAAATAAAATAACTTATCCAATAAAATAATTTAGTGATTCTATTGTATTTACTCTCTTTGAAAGTGAATAATAATATTTAACATATTTAACTTCGGTGAATGATTCTAAGATAAATAAAGCTCTCTTTGATGATATAAAGTAGTTAATAATTCTTCAGAGGATAAAGTATTATTTAATTCCATTTATAGTTATATTATGAAAATGAATGAGACTTAACTTCAAGCCCAAAATTAATTTGCTATGGCTATGTACTTTAGTATGAGATATACTTATTTTATTAATTTTACTATTTAGCTATTAATCTATTTATCTCCATATACAATATAGTATACTCTCAAGCATTTATATAATATATTACTACATTTATACCTTAAGGCTAGGATATATTCATCATTCATTTTTTACATACAAGCTTCTGTATAATTATTAAAAAGAGAGCCAGGCTTTAATTTTATAAAAGTGACTAAGAAATATAATAGATCTAAATACTGTTATTTCAAGAATTAACACTAGTTATTTAAACTAACTTTATCTACCTTTTTGTATAATATTTTAATATGCTTAAACCTAAGATAAATCAATAACTCAAAATTTATACCTATGGATATTTGAAAGAATCAAACTAAAAAGCAATCAAGTTTGTATTTTTAACTTTATAATTTAATAAAAAGACTGAGATAGCAATGAGTGCTAATAATAGAATTAAAATATAATATTTTAAATCAGCCTTAACTATTCAAGGTATTAAAACTATATAAAAAAAGATAATGCATCTACTCTACTAAACTGCTGGATAAAGGCAAGTTTTTATTTGCATATAAACAAAAAATGAAATGAAAAGATACCCATCCACAGATTATAAAACTTTAGAATGTATACAATTTATCAAATTCTTCTGTCAATTTATCAAGCATTCATAAGCTTTTCAAAAAAGAATAACTATTATAAAGTTAAAATTTCATAAGGCTAAAACATAATTAAAAATTACAAAGATAGCTGATATAATTAGATATTTAATTAATGAAAGTAACCATTTATGTAAAGAGATTATAATAACTACCCTTTATTTGAAAATTATAAATATATATCAAAGTCTAAATTTAATTTTCCTAGAGCTTTTGCCAAATTTATTAAATAAAAGATTTGAAATTAAATTAATCTTAAGACTTGAAAGATAGTTATAGCAAATTACATGAAAGTATTGAAATCTATCTTGAAATTGTTTCCATGATGACCTATTTAATTAAGTCAAAAAGTCATGTCTATCTCTTTTAAAATTAATCTAAATAAATGAGAACAACGATTTATTTAAATATATAAGCTGACGAAATCTAAACTCTTTCAGGTAGTTTAAGAAAATACTCAAATTAAAGATTTAGTAGGTTTTGCTTGCATACAATTTTAAATGCTTAATATATAAATCTTAAGTTAAAAAATTCCAAAACCCAATGAACTTTGAGGTGTATTCTAAACTAAATAAAAAGAATTGTTTATTAATAAATACCTTTTGCTTTTATTTTATTTCCTAGATATTAATAAATTTACTATTTATCTCATATATCTTAACGATTTAGCTTTAACTTATCATAATAAACTTTTTTCTCTTATTTGATATAAAACAATTTTAGTTAATGGAATATGCTTCTACATAACCATCTTCTTATTTATAAATTATTATATTTCATAAAATTGTGTTCATTAGAAATCACACTATTTACTAATTTTTTTTCCCAATTTTTTCTATGAAATTCATTTCAATTTTACATTAGACCCAAATAAAAAAAGAGAACTTTATTTATTCTATTTTTATGAGTTTTTTGTGTTTTTGCTTTTAAAAAATAAAGGTATTCTTCTATTAATTTGCAAAAGCATTTTCTATTTTTAGAATTTTCCTATTTTAATTCTTCTTATTATTTAATGAATCTGAAGTTTGCTAGAAGCTATTTAAGATACTTTACTATGTTTAATTTTCATGCTACTTAACTATTCTACTAATGCTATTTTTAAGATTTTCTAAGCGAAGATGTGCTGTTTTAAATTAGCCCTTTTAAGTTTTTCTAGATTTTTTTCAACTTCAAATTAATAAAATTTTTCTTTTAACTATTTTTTAAATAAAACCCGCATCAAGCAAATTTCCTATAAGCTTATACTCTAAACTTAAATACTTATTAGGAGCTAGATGCATATACTGGAAAGTATGTACTTCCTTTGATTTAAATTCTTAATTGTGTGCTAAAGCCTTTTGATATAATTATCTTTAGATTGCTTACTGATTACTATTCTTATTGTTTTGCTATTTAACTCTAACTATTTAGATATTAATTTTCGGAAGGAGTTAATTTGAAGATTCCAAAGATTAGGTGAAATAATTCTAAGTTTAAAAGATAAGATAAAAAAGCATAGTGACTAAAGGATAGCAGGATATAATATAAAGCCTTTAATTTAATACACTTAAATCATAATAATTATGTTTGGTTTTATCTATTTAAATATATAGCATTCCACTAAAAACTTAGTAGAGTTCATTAAGAATAATCTTAATAATAATAATAATAATATACTTAAAGTTAGTAGAGTTTTGCATTCTCTGGAATTGCAACCAGTTCCTGCGGACAGCTTTTTTAACGTGGGTGTGATCCACGACCTTTTTATTAAGTGGAAGGTTACCACTGTAACCGTTCAAGTGGTCTTGCAAAAAGCTTTTATTTGTAGATCCCTGTTGGAGTTATTCATAGTTTATTGAGTTGTCTCCATGTTCTTTTCTGCTCTTATTCGTTTATTTTCTTTCACTATCAACAGTTTTTTAAAATATGTTGATTTGATTTGCAACATCAACAAAGTTTGTATTATTGTCTTTATTTCGTTCTTTTTATGATAATTTATTTTCTATATTTTCTAATCTTTTAATGAAACTTGTAGCAATCATTTCTTTTTCTGGATTCAATTCTGTTTTTAATTCTATTGGTATTTTTTCTATTTCCATTTTTGTGTCGTATTTAAAATTTTATTATGATTAAGTTCAGAGTTATTCTTCCGTTATTAATTTGCTACAAATAAGTTATCTTCTAAGTATTAGTAATTAGTTGTTCTAATCTTCTATGTTACTCATTAGTTCCCGTATTTTTTCACCTAAATTGTAAGTTGTTTCTTCATAATTTGAGATTACTTTTTACATTTGGTCTAGTTAAATTTAAAGTTTTTGATTAGTTTCGTTTTTAGGTTAATTTATCTCTATTTATCCTACCATAACTTTACCTTCTGAAGAAGAGCTTGACTCCTCCTATTGTTATTATTTTTTCTAAATTTCTTTTGCCGCTTTTCTCTTTAGGTTTCTAAGTTAATTTTTTGAGAGTCGAAGAGATTAATCCATTTTTTTCTTTTAAGAATAATCTTTAGATATGTACATCAATTAGATTAATAAAAGATAAAAAGAGCCAACATATTAGCGTTAGAAATGAAGAGAGGAGGAAATGATTTAGTGAAAGGAATAATTTTATAAGTAAAGGAAGATTTAGATATCTTTAAAATAAACAGATATGATAAATAGTTATAATACATATATCTATATTCTATTTACATAATAGCTTATTGCATAACTATTTACTTAATGAGGTTAAATAAGGATTGTAGAATTAAATAATTCTACAATCACACTAAAAAGAAAGTTTTAGATCTAATTAGGAAATTAAATGCTTTAAATTAACTATCTTTAAAGTCTTTCTATCTAAATATTCTAGTTAGTAAAATAGTTGGAAAGAGAAAAGGTTTAAGAATCAAATACTAGATACTTTAAAATTTTTTAGGTTCTTCTAAACTTATACATTGATAGAAAGCTTTAATCTTATGATTTAATCTCTAAGATACTCTAGTTTCTTAGCAATCTAAAATTTAAAAAATGACAATGTTAGCATTCTTGTTATATTCTTATTCTTCTATACTCTGTAGACTTACAACTTAGTTATCATATATAGACAATAAAATAAATTCTAACTATTTAGCCATCTAATCTAATAGATATCAACTTAAATAGATCTAAACTGTAAATCTAAACATTAATAATAACCTATTAAGAGATAGAGATCCATAAGTGTATTATGTACCTAGAATTAAAATATTTGATATATTTGAATGCTTAGATATTATAACTAATATTCCTTTTATTAAGGACTAATGCATTTTATCTAATTGCATACTAGAGAGAATAGCAAAATAAAATAATATTTCTCTTCTAAATCATTTATTAAATGAAGAGATTAAATCTACCTTATGCTTCAAAATTATGATTCTTTCAAATCTATTTCTTATCAGCCCAGTACTCTTCAGACTTTTACTTGTTTCTGATGATTGAGAGTTTAAAAGAAGGCAGAAGATTGTATAAAAACTTGTTTTTGTCTTTAAAAATTTAGAAGAATGTTTTAAGAATTAGGGATATTTGTTTAATTAGCACTGCTATAATTATTGCCACTAAGAAGTCGAAAATGCAATGCTAAAAATTTAGTAAATGTACAGCATAAGTTCTTTCATTCTTTATAGAAGACTTATAAGATAAACTCTATGGCTATTATATCCTTTTAAGCTAAAGCAGGCATTTAAGATTTTAATTATTTCTAAAATTAATTAACGAATATAAACCTTTTAAAGAGGATAAATCTATTTTTACATTTTGGTATATAAGTTAAACTAAAAACTGAGAAACTAATATAGAAGCTCTTATACTCTATGAAAATAAACATTGTAAGTTTATTAGACATATATTAGTTATAATTTTAGAGGTAGATCCTAAAAATACTGCTAATAAGTAAATTATAGTAATGCAAACTAATTCTTGGAAGCATGTAAGAATAAGCTTTATCAAATTCAACTATTGAAATCTACTTTAATAGATTCTTAAACTTGCCTCATTAATCTCTTCTCTTGAACTAAATGAGATGGTAAATTAGATAAATAAGCATTTTTATAAGCTTTAAATTATTTTTCACTTAAATTTTAAAATAAAATGTGACTTGACTAGCCCACATTTTTAATTATAGTTATAGCTGCTCTTTAGTTTGTTTCTTAGGCTGCGGTATTTTATGTTACAACTCCTGAAATTTTAACTGCTTTGGATATTACCTAATCTTTAGGAACTTATGATGCTCCTTTCACATCTATATCGGAAACTGTTTTTAGCCTACCTAGCAACTCCTCTAACCAAGTTTTTATCTCCCCTCATTTTCATTATTTAGAGTGCTTGAAATGCTCAGAATGCCTAGATCCATGTGAGATAATAAGAGGTGGTTCTTAATCGAGCTCTAAAAAATTAATACTTTAAGCATATTTCTGCTAAGAATAAGAGAAAGAAGATCCTATGTGTTTCAATTCCAAATGATAAGCTACAATCTATATGTAAAATCCCGAAGTACATATAAGATTAAAAGATGACTTGCTAGAAATAAAGGACTTAGTCCTATCAGGAGAATAATTACAAAGTAATATCTCCTGCACTGAAAATGATTGCCAATAGTATTAAAGCTATACATTTATAGATTCAGAGTAATCTATTATTAAAGTATTAAACTCAACGATAAAGTATTTCAAGTTAAGATTTAAAGCTTATTTCCATTTAGAAGGAAGTGTAATGGAATTTAACAACGTTAAAATTAATAATTGTATAGCTGATGATTTATAATAGATTATATACACAAGTAGCTCAGCAGTGATAGTCTAGAACAGCAATTTTACTTATAACTAAGAGAATGTCTTTAAAATCATAGGATCAAACTTAACTATTAGAAAATCTACATTCTAGAATAACAATGCTAAGTAAGGCTGTATATAGCTAGCCTCCTCTAGCTTGTTCATATAGAATTCTTATTTTATCTTAAACGGAATAAATTAAGGATATTATGGGGGCGCTGTTTCCTTATTAAATTCAGATCTATATGTTAATGAGAGCATATTTTTATAAAATAAAGCTTAAGAATCAGGTGGAGCAATATACAGCTAAAATTCAAATGTCAGTCTAGCATCTTGTGATTTCATTGAAAACGAAGCTTCATTTGGAGGAGTACTTTTTATATCTCAATCTAAATGTAAATAAATATTTAACTGTAGCTTCGTTCAAAATATTGCAAATAAGCAAGGAGGAGCTATTTATTCAATTGAAAGCTCAGTAAATTAAATAAGTCAAGTATCAGCAATAAGCAATGATGCAAAAGTGTTTGGAGGATTCGCTCTTTTCATATTGTCAAATGTAGACTAACTGATAAGTAATGTTTACAAAGATAATCATTCTAATTTCTTTGGAGGAGCTCTATTTTTTAATGGCAGCTACATTAGATTAATTGCTAATAACTATTTTACTGGCAACGGAGCCTTTGTAATGGGAGGTGCTATTTACTTTGGGTTTACTTAAGCTAAATTTGTTTCTAATAGCTAGTTTATAGCAAACAGTGCAAGCTATTGAGGAGGAGCTATCTTCGGTTTTGAGTCCGATATGGTGGAGATTTTAAACTGCTACTTTTAAAAAAATGTAGCCCTAACTTTCGACGGAGGAGCAATTTACTTATAAAACACAAATCTAATTAGCATTGTAAATGTCATTGGCATAGAAAATGAGTCTATTAATCAGAATGGAGGTTTTTTATTTGCTTAATACTGCAGTTTAGTTTATATTTCCAACTGCCAGTTTACAGGTAATAAGGCTAAACAAAGTGGAGGAACATTATATCTTTACTAACTAATTGACTAATCTTCTAGCTTAATAAGCAACAGCACTTTCATAGCTAATGAAGCTAAAAGAGGAAATATAGGATATATTAGCTAGTGGGAGTTAGTTTTGTAAGATCTCAGAGTTAAGTACAACAAAGGAGCTGAATATGGGGGCTTTTACTTTGACTGAACCAAAGTCACAGTTTTATAAGTTGATGTTTAGAGAAATACTGCAATTAAAGGAGCGTTCATATATGCCTTTAACTCGGATGTTTCTGTAGAAAATTCTATATTTTCCTAAAATGCAGCTTTGGAAGGAGCGTTTCTTTGGTTAGAAAAAAGCAAGTTACAAATAAAAAATGTTCTAGCATATGAAAATACAGCTACCAATGGAGCAGGATTATGATCACTTAGTGCAGAAATCGATGTTTTTAACTGTGAGTTTATGAAAAATAAAGCTGAAGATCAAGGCGGAAATATATTTAGCTAGTAGTCAAGTATAACTTTTAAGGAAACAAAAATGTAAATGAATCAAGCAGCAAATGGAGCTGCTGTTTATATCACTTAATCAAATGTAAGTATAATTAAATGTTAACTAACTGATAATTATGGTTCAAAAGGATCTATCCTTGCTCTATAAAATTCAAATACTTTTCTTAGTTAATTAGATTTCAGCAACAACACATCCAACTAAGGCAATATTATACTAATAGCATTTACTCATTCTTTACTACTAAACCAGTGTAATTTCTATCTGAATAAGGCAAATGCAATTATCTTTGCTTTATAAGTCAAAATTTTGGTTCTTAATATAAACTCATATCTCAAGAACTCTATATATGAAGTAATTTAAGCAGGAAACACTGATGTAAATATATTTTCAACTTTAATTCAGAACAACAAAATAAGAGAAGGATCTTTAATAGAAATATATAGCGCTACTTTCTAAATTTAAAACTGCTTAATATTACAAAATGATGCTGTGACTGATTTCTTGATTATCTTAAAAAATGCATAAGGGATTTTTTTAAATTCAAGTTTTGAAGGAAATAAGGGATTGAAGGGAGCTTCAGTTTTTTCTCAAATTTCGGACTATTAAATAATTAATTGCTCGTTTTAGTATAATGAAGCAAAAATTTCTGGAGGAGTAATAGAATCAAGTAGAGATACAATATTGATTTATAAATGTAGTTTTGGCAATAATATAGCCATTAATGGAGCAGTGTTTTCAATATCGTATACTAATATTACTTTATAAGAAGTAAGCTGTAGGAATAATAACGCTGCCATTGGAGGTGTTATTAAAACTGTTACGTCATCTGTTATAGTCACAAACTCGACATTTTAAAATAATTCAGCAGTTGAAGGAGCAGTTTTTCATATTTAATCTTCAAATCTATACTTAACCAATGTAAAATGCTTCAAAAATTATGCAATAAATAAGGGAGGAGTAACTTTCATGTAGTAAGACAGCAAACTTATTATTTATAATTCTCATTTCTCAGAGTGCAAAGCAGAAGAAGGAGCAATAATATATGCCTAAAATTCCTATTTTTTGCTAAATGATTCCTTTGTTTTCAGAAATAATGTCTCTTATACTGGATAAATCAATTTATGAATTTCTTTTAAGTAAAAGCAAAGTTAGATCTTAAATACATAAATATATAGCAATAGAGGTGAAGTATCCACTATTTTCCTCTATTAGAGTTAAGTAAGTTTAAAGAACGTTTCCATTTTTGATAACATTGCTGATGATACTACATCTGGAATTTTTATCCGTAATTCTAAAGTTTCTATTTCCTATTCAACTTTTTAGAACTAAATATCATAAAAAGGAGCTTTCATCTCAAGTGAAATTGACTCTTACATAGAAATAAATAATTCAAAGTTCTTAAATGGATAAGGAATTTAAGGAGGAGCTATATATCTTTTAAATTCCCATTTGGAGCTTAATTATTCAACTTTCTAGAATATGTTTGCAGGTTAAAATGGAGGAGTAATATTTGCTGATTAGTCTAGGTTGTCTATTAATAGTGCATATTTCTTTAATAGCAGTTCTACACTTCAAGGTTCAGTTATCTACTTAAAGTATTCTACAATGGATTTAGAAAAAAGTAATTTAGAAAGTTACGTTAATACCGCTTTGGTAATTGAAAAGAGTACAGCAAATATATAGTCTACGAAGTTTAAGGATGGATTAAGCGAAAATATATAGGGTTCTGCTATATTTTCCTTTAATTCCTAAATAAACATAATCGATTGCATATGCACTAACTAAACATCAAACTAAGGCTCTTGCTTTGTTATTATAAATGATAAGTTACTCTATAGCTACCAGATTAAAAATAACATATTTGAATAATGTACCACTCAAGAACAAGGAGGTGCAGGTTATTGCTTAAACGCTAATATAACCTTAGAATAAAACATATTTTAGAATAATAAAATTGTTGGAGATTAAAAATAGATAGTAAGAGGAGGAGCTTTGAGACTAGTATGCGATAATTTATATAGCTGTGAGTATTTAATTTTAAATAGCACCTTTATTAACAACACTATACTTAGTAGTTTAAGTGAAGGAGGAGCTATATCCTTCTAGGGGACTTTTCCTATTTTTATGCCTGGTATTGATAGCAATGAAATATGTCCATTTTTTGTAAATAATTCAGCTTTTTATGGAAAAAATATTGCAGCATTTGCCTATCATTTAACTAATGCATCAATTGATGATGTTTTAGCTCATTGTTGGTAGAACAAATCTCAAAAATAACTGATGTCTCTACTCCCTGGATATCCTACATCTGAAAAAATATTTTTCTTAACTGACATTTTTGGTTAAACTTTAAAAACAGACAATTTTTCGAAAATTCAAGTATCATCATGCAACGAAAACGCAACACTGGAGGGAGAAACTATAAAAAAAATAGAAATGGGAGTTTTTAATATAGAAAATATAATAATAAAAGCAAAGCCTGGAAATATAGTATTGCTATAGATATAAACAGATGCTATCAATAAAACTTAGCCTTATGCATCAGAGATAAATAACAAAGTTTAAATTTAGGTGCTAATCTAGAAATGCCTGTAAGGATAAATTTTAATTAATGGGAATTAATGCTAAAACTGTCTCTTTGGGTATTTCTCTTTGAATGAAAACAATAATTTATGCAAAGAATGCCTCGAAGGTAGTATATGTTATGGAGGAGATTTAATTACTCCCAAAGAAGGCTATTGAAAAGAAAGTTTCAATTCAGAAATTATCCATAAATGTCCTAATAAACAAGCTTGTTTAGGTAAATAATTATCTAGAAATTATATAGTTAATTATCTAAAAGAAACAGATGCTAGAATGAGATTATAGATGAGAGAGTAAATAAATTGGTAAGGAAAGTGCAATGATAACTATGAAGGTGTTTTATGTGATGTATGTAAATAAGATTACACAAAAGATTTCCATAATAATTGCAAGAAATGTCTAGATAAAGATTAAATTATCATTCTCACCATATTTATCATTTTAGCCTTTATAATCCTCATATTATATATAGTTAAGCAAACATTAGCATCAGCATATGGAAAAGAAAGTTTTTATGGCGTTTATTTTAAAATTTTAACCAACTACATGCAGTTTTAATCACTTATTTAAAATTTTGACTTCAAATGGCCTTAAGCATTTAAAGAGTTGTTCCAAATAATAGAATACTACAACTAAACAACTACTTCTACTTTTGGATTTGATTGTATTTTATAAGAAGGAGAAAAAAGATATTACAATAAAATCTTAGTAACTATTTTTATGCCCTTTATAATAATAATTATCATTACACTTTTTATGGCTTTAAAGTCTCTAATAAATAAGTAGACATTTAACTAGAAAACCTTCATTACTGTTATAAATATTTCTTTTTTCCAGCTTAATACTAATCTGATAAAAACTTTATTTGGCATATTCAGTTGCTAGAAATTTTCCCAAGACAAATGAATTTTAAATGCTTATACTAATATTGAATGCTGGAAGGGAAACCATCTAATATTTGCGCTAGCAGTAGCATTACCAAGTTTTTTATTCTATGGAATATTCATTCCTATAATTATTATTCTCTATCTCTACAAAAATAGAAACTCCTAGATTAAGAAATCTCTGTTTAGATTCTTAACTATAGGCTTCAAAGAAAAATATTATTACTGAGAATTCGTTAAAATATATGAAAAGTACGCATTATCAAGCGTTTTTGTTTTCCTGTAAAATTCTACAGTATTATTCTAGTTTTGGTGCTTAATCTTCATCTTAGTGACGTGCATTTACCTATAAATACATTTTAGTCCTTACTCTAAGCCTGAGTTAAGTAAGTTGGAAATAAATTCTTTAGTGATTTCTGCTTTTGTTCTATATTTTGGTATCTACTTTGAATCTAACGAACGCCATAACTTTATTGACCTTATTACTTTTATCCTCCTTATTTTGTTTAATTTCTACTTTCTAATTTTCTGGTTTCGCAAGGTACTTATAGAAATCTCTTTTCAGTAACAAATTAATTCAACTAACTCTATCTGACGTCTTTGCACTCCTCTAGTACAAATAAGACTTCTAGACATAGTTTTAAACTGGAATAAGCAAAAGGAAAAAAAGAAAATTGAAAGCTTATATTTTAAGTAGCTGCAGAGTTAAATAAGACAAAGGTTTAGTAATAAAGTAGCATTAGATACAGTAAAAGATGATTCATATAACCTAGAATAATACAATAAGCATTCTAAGAAGCTTTATTCAGTATTTTAAGACTCAGAAGCCATAATATGGTTGAAGTAAATGGAGTTAATTATATTGAGATAATTAGATTTGAAGAGCTTTCACTACTAAAATGCTAGAAATTGATTACTGACCTAGCAAGAGTATTGAAATAAGTAGATTAATTAGTTCTTAATGTAATATAAAGAATTAGAGCAAAGAAGTGAATCTTAGGAGATAAGTAAAAGAGTAAGTAATGATTTCCTGGCTAAAGCTGATAAGGATTAAAGTAAAGGATCTAATAAGAAATTTTAAATTGTAGAGTAAGTTGAAGAAGTAAAGAGTTAGTTAAAGATAAATAGTCTCTTTAGTTTTAATCTTGGTAACGATTAAGAAGTGCAATTTAGACCTAAAACATTCTCCGTCGAAAGGCAAGAAGGGCAAGTAAAAGTTGATCAAAATATGACTGGGCAGATAAAAAAAATAATATAATAAGAAACTACTAAAGATCTATCAATAACTTTAGATACTTCATAGATAATAGAAGACTAATCTTATATTATGTTTTTACAAGATTAAGATACAAACTTGAAAATGACATCTAATTAGAACAATCTTAACCAATTTGAGTTGAAAGAAGAAGAATAGAAAAGTGGATGAATTAATGATTGAATAAATATGAATAAAAGGGAAACTAATCTAAATTTAATCATTCTTATTTAAATTAAAATGGTTTAATAACTAATAATCAAAGCTAAGCTCATATCAATTATTTAAAAAGTTAAATTTTTAGTTCTTTAGTAAAATAATTTTTAAGGCTTCTTGTTAATAAAGCTTGTTAAACTAACTTAAAGATAGAGAAAGATAGATTTAGATTTAAGTATAAAGAATGTTTTTTCAAAAGATAGCTGCATGCTTTTAGAATTATCTTAAATAATCATTAAATCTTATATATGTTTAGGTCTGTGAATTTGTGCTCAAAGAGCATTTTCAAGGATATTTAATATATAAAGCATCCTGCTATTTTATGTGGCTTAAATTGCAATGATCATTTGAATAGAAACTAATAATCTCCAATCTATTATCATGTCAAAAGCATCATTGAATCTATGAATATTCCTCAATTTTATGTTTTTACAATAAGATAAATTAAAAGATATTCAGCAGCAAAGTAATTGACTGAAGTTAAATAAGCATTGATAGCATAAAGAATTTAAATTCTAATTCATATAAACTTTATTGAGCTAAAGTTATCAAGAAGGACAATTAAGTCCGGATTTTAAAATAAAAGGTAGATTATAATAATAGGTTTAAGGCTTTCAATTATATATGCTTATTTTTTAAAATAAAGAGACTTTTCCTGTTTAAAATGGCATGAAATGCCATATCGTTTTAAGGAAATTAAGAAAAGGATTACAAAATGATTGATAAGCATACTAATTAATATAAGATAAGCTTAATCAACCTGAAACAGACTACATCAATTTTTAGATGCTAGCGTTAGCTAAATCTCTTTACTTTGTAAGAGTTTTATGAGCGTTAGCAAGTAAAAAATAGCTTTATAAAAAATCATAAAAAGTAAAAGCTTAAAAATAAAATTTAAGCATTATAAATTTTAGATTTTCAGACATAAAAAAGCTAAAGAAAAATAAAGGGAAATGAAATTAGTACCTTAGTCAGCCTATTAAAAATATAATAAGTTTTAAGACAAAAGAATTACTAAGTTTCATAATTATATAATAAAATTTAATTCTTTTGTCTAATAAAATAGATTCAGATAGATAAACTTAACCTTCTTAAAAGTTATTTTACTGTATAAGATGTAATAAACACAATACATCATTAAGTTATCGTAGAATAATAAAATAGTCAATATAAAGTGGGAGAGTATTGCTTTTAGTTTTTATATGGAAGATTTTTGAAATCACATTCATGAGAATTTTAGCTTTATGTTCTTGTCTCTTTTTTTTATTCATATTTGAATGTAACTAGGAGATTGCTAGTAGCTTAGTTTAACTATTTATTTTAGATTAAAATAAGTTTTAGTTTTTTCAACGTAAAGATAGAATATAAAATTAGCAAGTTATAAAGTTACATTAGTACAAGCATGGAGCATGTTACAAGTGTTTAACTATCTGAAAGGATAGTAAAACAATTAGTGTATATTTAAATATAGGATATCCTGCTTACAATATAAAGCTGAAGTCTATTGATCTAGTCAAAGTGAATAAATGGAAATTGTAGTAAAATAGGAAGAATAATAGGCTATATCATGGTAATAGTAAAACGCGAAAAAATCATAATAAATCTATTTAAAAGAAATAATCTAGACTGATTGAGATTTCTTCCCTTAAATTACACTTTAAATGATTAAAAGCTAATTAGAATCTATTTAGAAAGGAAAAAGTAATTAAGTCAAGAGATATTAGAATATTTATAATAAAATAAAGGGATAAATTCAGAAAGAGTGCTCTTTATTTGATTAATTTTGAAAGATACAATTTTATGGATCGAAGGTAGCAGTTTATAATATCTAAGAAAAGAAATAAAAAGAAAATCCTTTTTTGATAAAACAACAAGTATGATAATTAGCTTTAAAATGCTTTTTAGGGGCTGCTAAAATACTTGGCATTTAAAGATGATGATAAAATTAAAATAACTGGAGAAAATTATAGAAGAATAGCAAAATTCAATATTAAAGAACTAGAGCTAATAGCTAAAGAATAAAAATGGGAAAAGGATAAAATGATTAACTTATGATAACAGTGATGCTTATTATAATAATTTTTGAGAAGTTTAACTAGTAGGAATGTGATTTTTTAAATCAGCTTGATTAAATATGAATAGATACATTATTAGTTATAGAGATAATTGAGGAGAAAAAATCTTAAGAACTGATATTGAACAAAAACATTTAAAATTTTAATTTTTTCCTTTAGATTTTACTAAAAACTCTTTAAACATATAAATAAAGAACAATTAAAGAAAATCATTCTTAACGCTTAATTAGCAAATCAGCAAAAAAGCGAAAGATTAAGATTTCTTTCTTCATTTTTATAAAATAAAGTCTAAATAATTAGAAAGAAACTAATACATCATATTTAAGAATAATTAAGTTCATTGAGCAAATATAAGTAAAGTCTTATGAGCAATCTAGAAAGATTCATTAATGTATAAAGAGATTATGAGAGTAATGAAAAGTGTTGGTATTATTTTAGTAAATTAATTAAATTTAAATAAGTTTATAATAAAAAGGTTATATAACAAAATCCGGCAACTCGGGATTGAACCGAGGACCCTGAGATTTCCACGAATTCTACAGTCTCATGCTCTTCCAGCTGAGCTATTGCCGGTTTAATAATTATATTAACAAGTATTTATAAAGAAATTATCACTTTTATTCAGTCAGATTTACTATTAAAGTGCTTTATTATATGATATCACAATGTTTTGAATTAGTAATACTTTATCTTTATTAAGCTAATCTAAAACAGAAATAACCTTTCAGTTTGATTCCTTTAAACTTATATTAAAACTTAATATTTAGTGTTCTTAGCTAGAAAGAGATTTCATTATATATTTTAAGGAGATTATTATTTAAGCTGTTTAAATAGCTAATGAATATCGAGGAAAAAGCTTTAATTATTATACATTAATCTATTAGGATTTAACCCTTAATTTAAAGATTAAAAGTGTTATACCTAAGTAAAATAAAGAATTACTGCTATCAATAAGTGAGCAATAATAAAGAGACACTAATAAATCTAGATAGCATCATACCAATAAAATGCATAATTTTAAAAATAAATAAATGAGATTATTTCAAGAAACTTTATTAAAAGATTACTCCAACCTTAATAAACAATCATTATTAAAGATAAATCTAGAGATAAGAATATAAATAATTAGATTATAATTTAGTTAGAAATTTAGAATTTTTGCATAAGTTAGTTATAAAATAGGCAATTATTTAAGTAATGGTATTATATATAAATCATTAGAGTTTGAGATATAACTTTCAAATGGCTAGGATTTTTATTTAGTTAATGAAAGCTAAATAGCATTAGATTTGTAGGTTTAATTATAACTAATTTCAGAATAAATAAATAATCTTCTTAGTGGCAGGTGAAGAGAATAAATAATCAGAAAAGCATTAAATTTCGTAATGAAAGAAGCTATATATAAAATAAAATGTATACTAAGTAGTCAGTTAGGCTAATTAAATGAAAATATATCCTTAGTAAAGAGAAAATGAAAGCTAGAGATTTTAAATAATAAAAAAAGAAAATAACTAAAATTTTATTCTCTTTTTAAAAAAGACTTCATAATCTAGTTTTGAACGAGCTTTATATCAATTAAAGAAGGTAATTTCTTTCTTTGATTTGTTAATTGAAAATATAAAAATATAAAAATTGATTACAACTGTGATTCTTTACTTTATAAAATATAAAGGGGAAAAATTGTAAGATATATGTGTATTTAGAATAATAATAAAAATTTGCAGGCACATCATATTTATTAGAGAGGAAAAATGCTTTTTGTAAATAAAAGAAATCTAATCCTACCTTACTTATAAGACCTTAAGGAGATAAAATATAAATCAAGTAGAAATATAAATTTAAAGAAATAAGCTTCTTCATAAAGTTAGTAATAAACATAATTCCCAAATAGTTTATAACTACCTTATTAAAATTAGTTTATAGGAAAAAGAATTTGATTAGGCTAATAATATATTTCATATCTATTGAATTTATTAATTTTATTTAAAAGCTTTAAGTTTTTAGATTGGTGCTATTTTATTAATTTAATTTATAATAAGTATGCAAAATGAAGTGAATTTAAAAAAAAATAAAATGATATTATACAAACCAAAAGGTAGTTAAAATCAGACTTTATTTTCAAGTTCTTTGATAAAAGAATTATAAAGATTAAGAGCTTTCAATTTTAATTGGCAATCTCATCTTAAATTTATAAGCGCTAAATATCATCTAAAAGAAGAAAAGAACAACTAAAAACAATTTATAAAAGGAATCAAAATTGATTCTTATTTTTATAGCGAAAGCCAATAAGTATTAAATTTAAAGTCTAAGACTAGAGTTATAATTAATTTGCAGGATTTCTTTAAGTTTATTATTATTCTAATTAAAAGTCTAGAAAATGATGTCTATTTAATTAATAAGTATAATTAGAGTCATTTTATTATTTAATTATGTTCAGGTAAATTATATAGTCTAATTAATTATTAAAAGAAGAAATTAAGCTCCTAGTCAAGGAAAGTTATTGAAATAATTTATTTATTAATACTTTATTATTTTAACATTTTAAGCTTATTTGGTTATATAGATCTTATGCCTTTTATATTTGAATGCAGAATTTCTCTTAGAATGTAACTTTTACTTCTAAAATTTTTACCAACTTTCTTCTCAAAATTCCTAGATAGAGGAATTTTTATCTAATTTAGTTTTAATGCTTATATTAGAGGAATTGATTATGGAAGACTAAATAAAATTAATGATTTAATTACCTTATAAGTATGTGAATAATTAGAATGAAGGTAATTTGAAACAATAAATCTATTTTTTCACTATTATCATATTATTATATAAGTTCTTTATTTATATTCATTGCCTCTCCAAAATGTATTTAATTTATATCTATAACTGTCTAACCATATCAATCCTCCTTTTAAAATATTTCAAACTTATATTCATTTAGTTGCTTCCTAAGTTACTTTTTGTGATTCAAAGAAATAAAAATTTAGTTTTAATGACTTTATTTTTTCTAAAAGTTAAAAGAATTTTGTTGCTGACATTTTATTACATCGCAGAAACTACTATTAAACTAAGCAACTTCATATAAATAATAAAGCTTTATATGGATATAGGCTTTCCTTAAGAATATGATGATTACTTGCTTTCTAGAGAGTATCAAACTGATTAAAAGAAGTTAAGTAATTTACATGTTTCTGATTTATGAGAATCTCTCTACTAGGGAAATCCAAACACATCTTAAATTTATGTAGACCAATAAAATGAAATAAAGACTGCAGATACTTTGAGTTATGGCTTAGATATCTAAGCTAGTTCAGAATCTACAAAAGCTCTACACTTTCAAAAAATAGAGGATAATAAAGAAGAGCAGAAATAGGAACTTCAAAAATCTTTTTTAAAGATAAAAGAAAATTGCCCTAAAAAGAAAAAAAACAAGAGAGCTAAAGAATATTCTTAGAATGAGCTAAGAACTTTCAACAAAAATGAAGAGAAAACCTAGTTCACTTCAGCTAATGCTTAAATAACTTGTTAATAGTAAATTTTCTTAACTGAAGGAACAAATAACTGAAAAAATATCGAGTCTTCTTCACTTTATTTATTTGAAAGTCAAGATGAGAACTAGTAATCTTAGAATACAGAAGAGTATTGAAATTTTTAAACTCTTAATTTTGAAAATTAGGATTCTTATAGCTAGCAAAAAGTTGAGATATATTAAAAGGCTCAAAATTTCATGAAGTCAATACTATTAAAATAAAAAGATTTAGATTAAAAACAATTTCAATACACTAAAGACAAAGTAGCTTGCTATGTCAAAGAATAAAATAAAACGAACATTAAAAATATTTGTGAAGCTCTCCTTTATATTTCTCATTTAGGAATAATTCAGTGATCTGGAGAACTAAAAAATCTAGTTCGATAAAAAATTTATAGAACAACAAAAGCTACTTTAATGCTTAGAGTTGAAGGTAAGTGCAACCAAGACATAAAAAAATAGTTGGTTGAAGATAATAAAGATAGATTTCGTTTGAATGATTCAGAGTTTGATTATATAATTTATGCAAGTGAAAACTTTAATAAAGAATGTTAACCTCCAAGTAAGCTTATTCCAAGGTTACAAAAGCTGCTAAAGTTGGTGTATAATAGTGAAAATTAATACATGATAAACATTCTTTTTCTGTTAGAAGGAAATAAAAATAAAAATTAGTTGCAAAAGATTATATGCGGAGATATTTTCCTAAGAAAAAGGCAGAAAACTTGAAAAGGCAATTCATCAAACTTAAATAAATTATTTGATTAAAGAAATATAATTTAATGAATCCTTTCTATATTTTTATTTAATTTGCTATCTACTTTATTTATAATATCCATCATATCTCCATATCTTCAAATATATCTCAAATTTTTCTAACTGGAAAGTCTTAATTTTGCTAAAAAGATATTATAATTAAAATATAGCTACTTTAATTATTAATTCTAAGGTAAATCTAACGAACGCTATAACTTTATTGACCTCATAACTTTTATCCTCCTCATTTTGTTTAATTTCTACTTCCTCACTTTCTGGTTTCGCTAGGTACTTATAGAGATTTCCTATCAGTAATAAATAAATTCAACTAAGTCTTTCTTACGTCTATTTACTCCTATAATATAAATAAGACTTCTAGACATAGTTTAAAACTGGGATAAGCAAAAGGAAAAAAAGTAAGCTAAGAGTTAGTATTTTAAGAAACTGGAGAGTTAAATAAGACAAAGGTTTAGTAAGAAAGTAGCATAAGATACAATAGAAGTAGATTCATAACATCTAGAATACCTCAATAAGCATTAAGCTATATTCACTATTTTAAGACCCTCAAGCTGTAACATCATTCAAGTTAATTCAGTTACTTAATTTGAGCTAATTAGATAGAGCTTTCACTTCCTTAATGCTAGAAATTTATTGCTTACCTAGCAAGAGTACTGAAATAAGTAGATTCAATAATTCTTTTTGCATTACCAAGAGTTAGAGAAGTGAGTTCTTAGAGGGGAGTGGTAGAGGAAATAATAAATTAGCTGCTAAAACTTACATTAATAATGATAAAAAATGTTGTAAGAAAGTTATAATTGAAGAGTAAGCTGAAGAGGTATAGAGTTAGTTAAAAAATAGTCGTTTTAGTTTTGAGTATAAAGAAGAGTATGAAATGACGTTTAGATCCTAATTATTCTTTTATAATAGCTAAGGAAATTTTATATAAGCAAGCAAAAAAGCATCTGAGCTTGGAAAAAAAAAGCATAAATTAAGAAAATTCATAAGATCTATCAGTAACTTTAGAAACTTCGTAAGTAATAGAAGATTAATCTTTAATCAAATTTTTGCAAGAGTAAGGTTTAATGTTTAAAAAGACATCAGAACAGGTTAGCTTAAATCAAATTGAATTGCAGGAAGAAAAAAAGTAAAAAGAGGATGAAGAATTTTCGAATAAGCAGTATGAAAAATGAAAATAATCTAAACTCTTACTTAAGTACTAGTTTTAAATTAAAATGGTTCAATAACTATCAAAATCAATTTAAGTGCATATAATTATTTTTTAAACCTAAATCTTAAGCGAAAAAAAAAAAGGAAAAGGAAAAGGGAGAGAATTCCTAAAATGATTTTTTTAATATTAGCAAAATAAATAAGAATAGAGAAGCAGAGCTAAAATTTAATCCAAAATACATTTAGAAAAAATGTTGAGAAAATTAATTTAATTCGTTTTGCGAAGAAATTAAAAAATATAACTTTTAAAGCTAATAAACAAATGTTCAATGTTCATATTAATGAGACTTATTAAGCTTCATAAGAAACTAAAAATATTTTATAATAAATCTTAAGATAAAATTCTAATAAAGAATTAGCTTTGTCTAATCTATAAAATCTTGGAATTAAGAGTTAAGATGACTATCTTACTTTATTTATGAAAAGAAGGCTTAAAATATTAAGCAGTAAAATTAAAGTTGAAGATATAACTTGAAGTGATGCTTAAAAGTTTATTTAAGCTTTATTCATAAAATCCTTATGAAGTGTTTTAGCTGCTAAGCTGATAATTAAAAGTAAAGTTCTATTAAGAGCATTCATAAAGAATTTAAAGAGTGCTTTATTAAGTTAAAATTAATATAATATAATAAAAAAACTCTTAGATCTCATTAATGTAGTTCTAGTTATACCTATTGCTAGCATCACTTATTTATACATAAACTAAGATACTTTTATATGGAAAATTAATTAATAGATGTAAGAGAAGATTAATGAGCAGATAATTGTAAAATGATAGATCATTAAGTGACTTTTTATTATAAGCAACTACCAAGTTTATGTATGGAGAGTGTTATTTATAGTCTTCTTAAAGATCTTTAGAAATCTCATTTCATGATAATTTTCTTTTTATAAAATGCTAAGATGTATGTGAGTATAGTAAGGAAAAATATGCTAGTAGAGTATAATTGATCTTAGGTTAGAACATCCACGTAAAATGCTACTAGTGTTTAACTGCATAGCTGCTAATAAGCACATTTTTTGGAAATAACTTAAAAGCTACTTAGATTTTAATGCAAAGCTAAGGGATATAAATTTAATAAAGATAAATATAAAAACTGCAATAAAATACTAGAAATAAAAGCCTAAACCATAGTAATAATTAAATAACCAAAATAATAATAATAGCTTGGTTAAAATAGTACTAAGTTTAAGGAAAATTAGCATAAGTATTTACTAAAAAGCATTCATTTAGATAATCCTAGGATAATTTAGGAAAATAAGAAATATATTTGAAGAAAAAATTATCTAGTTA
This sequence comes from Loxodes magnus, assembly GCA_946699065.1. NCBI lineage: Eukaryota > Ciliophora > Karyorelictea > Loxodida > Loxodidae > Loxodes > Loxodes magnus. Next base: position 2,117 of record CAMPDV010002277.1, on the reverse strand, counting down.
GGAGATAATAGGATATTACTACTAAGAAGAAAAGGATAAATTCATAGAGAAAATTCTTAATTTAATTTTGCCATTTAAGAAATGAAGGCAGCAGTTTTTTAATGTTTAAAAGAGAAAAGAAAAAGTTCACAACTTTAATATTAGAACAAAATAATAGTAGGATAGCAACGCAGATTAGTAATAAAAATAAGATGATGCGAACAGATTCTGTTGAAACTAAAATAACTGAAGAAGAGAATAGCAGATCAATATTAAAGAGATAGAGAGAAGACTAAAATATAATTGAATTAAAGGATAAAGATAAAAATAAAAAGGTAATAAACATAGTTGAAAAGCTTTTGATAATTTTAGATTGTAAGAATATAATTCTTTAAAAGATTAATTACTTTAAATTAATACGAACTTAGACATTAATGAAGATGCTTTAAGAGAGAAAGAATCTAAGACTGAAATATTTAGTATATCTTTTAATATTTTAGCTTTATCTTTTAAATTACAACTAAAATCCTTAAATATTTAACTAAAGAAAATTGATAAAATTCCTACTTTATAAGTATTCATTTAGCATAATTAAAGTAAATGGAGCACTTAATGTATTAAGCCTTTTATAATATCTATTAATCTTCTTAATTCCTTCTTTATTTCTATAAATATACAAACTTAGAATATTGTAGCTAATAACTTATTTAAGAACTTTAGGTTTAAATTATTGAAATTTAACTGAAGGAAAATAATGACTATTCAATTTTTATCCCCAAAACTAAATATCAGTCCTGTGTATTATATTTAGAAATATAATAAAAGCTCATTTTAAACGTATAGAGGATTAATACAAAAGTAAACTAAAATAAAGGATTAAACTTTAAAAAACAAATAGTGAGGAATAATATTTGCTAATAATGGGACTAGGAAAAATCTAATTAAATGGATTAAATTTTTATAATTTTAACCTTATACTATCACTGCAGATGCTATTAGCTTTAGGTCTTTGGCTTATTTATTGTAATTTAAAATAGAAGTGATTGTTTTAGGGATTATCAATAAACTTTGCTGGAGAATGGAAAAATGACATCATCAGAATTTTGTCCTTTAGAAGTATTAATTTGAATCTTTAGCATTGCTCTATATAATAAGCATCTATGTTGTTAGGTTTTGATAGATTATAATATATGCTAGTTTAACTTTACATCACTATATCAATATTTCTCTTAAAATAAAAAAATAGTTTTACAATTTAAATTAGATAATTGAGACTCTTACTTGTTGATAAGTAGATATTATTCATTTTATAGTCATACATTATTGATATATACACTACTTTTAATTAGAATTTATTAAAACCTTTTAGTTTAGTGTGCACTTTATACGTCCTTAATTATAAAATCTAGATAAAGCATTCAGTTTTTATAATAACTTTTTATTAGTTTATAGGATAAGTTAGTAGTGAGGATACTGAGATTATCGCATTATAGTAATAGACTTTTTTTAGTTTGGAAATAAAAAAGTTAGCTATTATTAAAAGAAAATTTGATAAAAGGAAGAAACCAAATTTATTACTCAAATGACTCAGTATCAGGATACCTTGCTTAATAAATTTAAGCAGGTAAAGATAAAAGATCAAATTTGCTTTGTATTGAAGAATTTGAATATATAACATAAGAGTAGATAATTAGAATTGCCAAAATTGTAAGAAAAGTTTAAAAATTTAAAATTTAAATTGACATTCATCACATAGATAACTAAATTTGGAATCAACTATCTTTCTCTCAAAACATACTTTATGACTTCAGTCCATTTCACGTACTCTTTTAGTACTCTCTTACACTTTTAGCAAACTAATAGCAACCTTTTCTTCTTAATAGGTAGAGCTACAATTAATTCTTATGCTCTAGAAAGAATAAAACAGCTTTAAGAAAATTTAGTTATTTTTTAAGTTAGCAGCTACATTTTTTTGGATGTTCTGAGAATTCAGGATATGCTTGCTTATAGTCTTATGTAAAGCATTGTTTAATTTGATTAAGCATATACAATTGAATATTTATATCTCTCTTACTAATTTAATAAATAGAACGTAATATTCCATAAAACTAATTTTATAGTTCATACATCTTTTACTA
>CAMPDV010002276.1:0-79330 GCA_946699065.1 Loxodes magnus | reverse complement strand
CTCTATCTTTACTATTTTTATTTCATATCTAAATTTATTTATAAGGATAATTAATCAATATTCTAAACTTTAAATTTATTATGTATATAGTTAGAGAATATTGAAAATCTACGAGTCAATTCAAAAATAAATTTAGTACGAAAAATAAACTCTCAGTAATCTAATATTGTCAAAATTAAGTAGAAAGGAGACAATTTATCAGGATTAAGAAAGGAAACCTTTTTATAATTTCTGCCTTATAGATTATAGAAGCTCATTTTATTTAGAATAATTGTAATTCTTAAATAAATAGTTGCTACATAATTAGAATAAAAAGGACTTTCAATAAGAGAATTCTTCATAATCAATAATTATTTATGGATATTAATATATTAATAGCTCAACTTTTATTCCTTCTTAGATTTAAAATAGTTAGGCACTAATAAAGCTTTATATTTTAGATCTATTTCAACATTTTCCTTATATTTCTATTTTGTAGTAATACATTCATCATAATCTATTTTTTTGTCTTTAACTATATAGAAAACCAAAGAAAATTGCTATGATATAAGCAAAGGAAAAAGTAACTAGAAAATAGTTAAAAATAATAGCAAAATACATCTATCATTCTAAGCTTATTTAAGCAAATTTAGCTTAAATTATAAATTAAAAAAAGGAATAATAAATTACTAGCTAGGAGAATAAATCGCTGTAGAGTTATGCAATTGCTTGAAGAGGAATTTGATTTAATTCATGTCCCATTAAAGAATGGACTATTAAATACATTTCTATAAAAGAGGCTTAAATTCATAAAAAGAAAGTTTTAATTAATGATTTAAGTTCAGATTAAAAAAATGTTTGTCTTAAAGGAAATGATTTAAACTTTAAAAAACATCTATCTTATTATGGAAATACTTTAAGAAGGAAATTTAAAAAAGTTTATTATGAAAAATAAAGAGTAAGGTATATTTTATGCTTATTTGAGCTAAAAACATAGAAGATTATTAATTTAATTTAATCAAAATAAATGTATACATAGAGATATTAAACCAGATAGAATCTTTATTAGTTTTAATGAAGTTAGAGTATACAAAATTGCTTATTTTGGATTTTATAATTGAATCAACAAAATTTCAGTTTAATTATATGTGGGATGCATTACATGCAGCTCCAGAAAATAAATTAGCATAATATTACAAATAGACAATTGATATATGAAGTCTTGGTTTTTAGATTCTTTAATAAAACAATTAAACTGGCCCGAACAAGTATAAGTTATCGAAGAATGTAAATTATTTTTTAAGTAGTTTTGCAAATATTACCGCAATATCATCATACATATGAAGAATTTATTAGCTTAAGTTACTCAAGAAACACCTTTAAAACTAGAAAATTTAGAATAAATTTTATATTTTCCTTTAGTTGCTTAAATTTAGAGGGTATGCTATAAAGATAAAAATGAATCAAAAGTAAAGAATTATGAGAATGATTTTGGTTGATAATTAAAATGATATAGAGGAGTAAAACCTTTAATCAATCAACAAGTGAATAGAATCAATAAAACATGCAATCAGAAGAAAATTAATTAGAGCAAACAGCTAATTAATTTCTTTAAGTCTAAGCATAGCCTTACATTGACTTTAAGTTAAATTAACCCTATATTTGGAAATTTAAATAGAACATGTGAAAGAAGAGTGACTAAGAAATAGATAGCTCAACTTTAGCTGTGATATACAATGAAATAAACAAAATTAGACAAAATGCAAATAACTTAAAAACCTTGCAAATCAATTTTGTACAAGTAGCTACATACTTAAAAGATAAATTATAATTGACAATCGTTTAAGCGTATTTCATATTTCTAAATTAAATATGATATTTAGATAAACGAATAATCATTTTAGGAAACTAAAATTCACATCCGAAAAATAAATTTAGAATTAAGATAAACTCGAAAAATTTTTGTTAAACAATTTTATTTCTCATTAATCATCTAAATATAATCCTTTTCAAATCTAAATAATCTTAAAAATTATACTCGACATAGCTTAAAGATAAAAATGAATTTATTAAATTGATTGAGCATCTTGCTTGGCTTAGTTTTACAGTATATTTTCTAATTATTGCTTAATAATAAAAGTATAAAGTAAATTTGAGGAGAATATCCCTTTTATAGTATAATGTTGATATTTTAGTAACTTTATTTTATAATAGAGTATTAGAGTTATGGTGATTATAAAGTAAATTATCTATTTCTTTTGTAATTTATCTTGTAAATCTAGTTTATATTTTCCGCTTCCTTTATTTTTATAAATGGGTTTTTATACGTTATTTGTACGAGGACTTAACGGTGACACGTCAACCTTTGGTGAATAGCATTAGATTACTTGGAAACAACTGTTTCTAAACTAAAGGATATAGTTTCAAGCTAGCTGAAAATAGAAAAATCAAAATTGACTCTTATATTTCAAGCAAAGCAGTTATAGGAAGATCTCAAGTTACAGACTATAATATCGAAAATAATAGTACTCTTTTCTGTGTGTTTTCAGTAGTAGGAGGAATAAAGCAAGCATAATGACTTAAGTTTTGCTTATTTTATATATTGTAAGAATATCAAAATATTAGACTTGTTAAATCTATTTAAGAGGTTAATTTTATAATAAAGTAGGTATATAACTATTTTATTTTCCTTCTTACTTTTATTTCTCTATTTTAGTTTTTCGTTAATTCTTATGATTATAAAATAAATACTTTTAAGGTTCTCTCAAATTAATTTAGCTAAATTGTTTATCTATAAGGCTTTCTAATAAAAGTATGCAAACAGCGTCTTAGAAGATTCTTATATAGTATTTATAAGTTTTGGAATACAGTAGAATATATTAATGCCTATAAAGGAAATAGCATTAAACATCTTAGGATTTATATAGCACACAAATGAAAAATGAAGTACTAAGGTTCTAATAATTAAATAAGAGAGTCAAAGAGAAGCTGAAAAGCTTTCTTACTATTTTTAATTTTAGCATTGAAATGGTATAAAAGTGATTTTATCCATTATAGTCCCTTATACTAGTTTATTATTTAGCATTCTTAGGTATAGAAATATTGATATCCTATTAAAGCTAAAAATATAAGATATCTCATAATTATTTAGTCTAAGTTGCATTTTGTAAATTTTAAGTGTTATATAAATAAATCTAACTAATAGACCTAGATATATAAAATAGGAGATTATTATTAAATACAATTGAATAAAAGCTAAAATTTTAAATAAAAATAAGCTATTTTAATAGTTCACTAACCATAAATACTTAAACAAATATAACTTTAAGGATATATCCAAGCTGATATTATTTATATTAGTTATTAGATGTCAAGCAAATAGCTCTATAATATTTAAATTTTATTTTTTCTAGGATTTACTAACTCAGATTGTTAGCAAAATATAAAATACATTTATATGAATCCTCTTACGCTTTAATTAAAGTCTAAAATGAACTAGGTTTTAAAAAGAATTGATGCTAGTTAAACATTTAGCATGAAGGAAATGAATAGCTATTACAATATTGTCTTGATATAAAATGCTTAAAGGAACTTTTTATTTTAATGAAGTAATTGATGAAGTCTAACAATAATTTCTCTTTGTATAAATTTTAATAAATTATCTTTCTAATTAATATACTCTATCTTTACTATTTTTATTTCATATCTAAATTTATTTATAAGGATAATTAATCAATATTCTAAACTTTAAATTTATTATGTATATAGTTAGAGAATATTGAAAATCTACGAGTCAATTCAAAAATAAATTTAGTACGAAAAATAAAACTCTCAGTAATCTAATATTGTCAAAATTAAGTAGAAAGGAGACAATTTATCAGGATTAAGAAAGGAAACCTTTTTATAATTTCTGCCTTATAGATTATAGAAGCTCATTTTATTTAGAATAATTGTAATTCTTAAATAAATAGTTGCTACATAATTAGAATAAAAAGGACTTTCAATAAGAGAATTCTTCATAATCAATAATTATTTATGGATATTAATATATTAATAGCTCAACTTTTATTCCTTCTTAGATTTAAAATAGTTAGGCACTAATAAAGCTTTATATTTTAGATCTATTTCAACATTTTCCTTATATTTCTATTTTGTAGTATACATTCATCATAATCTATTTTTTTGTCTTTAACTATATAGAAAACCAAAGAAAATTGCTATGATATAAGCAAAGGAAAAAGTAACTAGAAAATAGTTAAAAATAATAGCAAAATACATCTATCATTCTAAGCTTATTTAAGCAAATTTAGCTTAAATTATAAATTAAAAAAAGGAATAATAAATTACTAGCTAGGAGAATAAATCGCTGTAGAGTTATGCAATTGCTTGAAGAGGAATTTGATTTAATTCATGTCCCATTAAAGAATGGACTATTAAATACATTTCTATAAAAGAGGCTTAAATTCATAAAAAGAAAGTTTTAATTAATGATTTAAGTTCAGATTAAAAAATGTTTGTCTTAAAGGAAATGATTTAAACTTTAAAAAACATCTATCTTATTATGGAAATACTTTAAGAAGGAAATTTAAAAAAGTTTATTATGAAAAAATAAAGAGTAAGGTATATTTTATGCTTATTTGAGCTAAAAACATAGAAGATTATTAATTTAATTTAATCAAAATAAATTGTATACATAGAGATATTAAACCAGATAGAATCTTTATTAGTTTTAATGAAGTTAGAGTATACAAAATTGCTTATTTTGGATTTTATAATTGAATCAACAAAATTTCAGTTTAATTATATGTGGGAATGCATTACATGCAGCTCCAGAAAATAAATTAGCATAATATTACAAATAGACAATTGATATATGAAGTCTTGGTTTTTAGATTCTTTAATAAAACAATTAAACTGGCCCGAACAAGTATAAGTTATCGAAGAATGTAAATTATTTTTTAAGTAGTTTTGCAAATATTACCCGCAATATCATCATACATATGAAGAATTTATTAGCTTAAGTTACTCAAGAAACACCTTTAAAACTAGAAAATTTAGAATAAATTTTATATTTTCCTTTAGTTGCTTAAATTTAGAGGGTATGCTATAAAGATAAAAATGAATCAAAAGTAAAGAATTATGAGAATGATTTTGGTTGATAATTAAAATGATATAGAGGAGTAAAACCTTTAATCAATCAACAAGTGAATAGAATCAATAAAACATGCAATCAGAAGAAAATTAATTAGAGCAAACAGCTAATTAATTTCTTTAAGTCTAAGCATAGCCTTACATTGACTTTAAGTTAAATTAACCCTATATTTGGAAATTTAAATAGAACATGTGAAAGAAGAGTGACTAAGAAATAGATAGCTCAACTTTAGCTGTGATATACAATGAAATAAACAAAATTAGACAAAATGCAAATAACTTAAAAACCTTGCAAATCAATTTTGTACAAGTAGCTACATACTTAAAAGATAAATTATAATTGACAATCGTTTAAGCGTATTTCATATTTCTAAATTAAATATGATATTTAGATAAACGAATAATCATTTTAGGAAACTAAAATTCACATCCGAAAAATAAATTTAGAATTAAGATAAACTCGAAAAATTTTTGTTAAACAATTTTATTTCTCATTAATCATCTAAATATAATCCTTTTCAAATCTAAATAATCTTAAAAATTATACTCGACATAGCTTAAAGATAAAAATGAATTTATTAAATTGATTGAGCATCTTGCTTGGCTTAGTTTTACAGTATATTTTCTAATTATTGCTTAATAATAAAAGTATAAAGTAATTTGAGGAGAATATCCCTTTTATAGTATAATGTTGATATTTTAGTAACTTTATTTTATAATAGAGTATTAGAGTTATGGTGATTATAAAGTAAATTATCTATTTCTTTTGTAATTTATCTTGTAAATCTAGTTTATATTTTCCGCTTCCTTTATTTTTATAAATGGGTTTTTATACGTTATTTGTACGAGGACTTAACGGTGACACGTCAACCTTTGGTGAATAGCATTAGATTACTTTGGAAACAACTGTTTCTAAACTAAAGGATATAGTTTCAAGCTAGCTGAAAATAGAAAAATCAAAATTGACTCTTATATTTCAAGCAAAGCAGTTATAGGAAGATCTCAAGTTACAGGACTATAATATCGAAAATAATAGTACTCTTTTCTGTGTGTTTTCAGTAGTAGGAGGAATAAAGCAAGCATAATGACTTAAGTTTTGCTTATTTTATATATTGTAAGAATATCAAAATATTAGACTTGTTAAATCTATTTAAGAGGTTAATTTTATAATAAAGTAGGTATATAACTATTTTATTTTCCTTCTTACTTTTATTTCTCTATTTTAGTTTTTCGTTAATTCTTATGATTATAAAATAAATACTTTTAAGGTTCTCTCAAATTAATTTAGCTAAATTGTTTATCTATAAGGCTTTCTAATAAAAGTATGCAAACAGCGTCTTAGAAGATTCTTATATAGTATTTATAAGTTTTGGAATACAAGTAGAATATATTAATGCCTATAAAGGAAATAGCATTAAACATCTTAGGATTTATATAGCACACAAATGAAAAATGAAGTACTAAGGTTCTAATAATTAAATAAGAGAGTCAAAGAGAAGCTGAAAAGCTTTCTTACTATTTTTAATTTTAGCATTGAAATGGTATAAAAGTGATTTTATCCATTATAGTCCCTTATACTAGTTTATTATTTAGCATTCTTAGGTATAGAAATATTGATATCCTATTAAAGCTAAAAATATAAGATATCTCATAATTATTTAGTCTAAGTTGCATTTTGTAAATTTTAAGTGTTATATAAATAAATCTAACTAATAGACCTAGATATATAAAATAGGAGATTATTATTAAATACAATTGAATAAAAGCTAAAATTTTAAATAAAAATAAGCTATTTTAATAGTTCACTAACCATAAATACTTAAACAAATATAACTTTAAGGATATATCCAAGCTGATATTATTTATATTAGTTATTAGATGTCAAGCAAATAGCTCTATAATATTTAAATTTTATTTTTTCTAGGATTTACTAACTCAGATTGTTAGCAAAATATAAAATACATTTATATGAATCCTCTTACGCTTTAATTAAAGTCTAAAATGAACTAGGTTTTAAAAAGAATTGATGCTAGTTAAACATTTAGCATGAAGGAAATGAATAGCTATTACAATATTGTCTTGATATAAAATGCTTAAAGGAACTTTTTATTTTAATGAAGTAATTGATGAAGTCTAACAATAATTTCTCTTTGTATAAATTTTAATAAATTATCTTTCTAATTAATATACTCTATCTTTACTATTTTTATTTCATATCTAAATTTATTTATAAGGATAATTAATCAATATTCTAAACTTTAAATTTATTATGTATATAGTTAGAGAATATTGAAAATCTACGAGTCAATTCAAAAATAAATTTAGTACGAAAAATAAAACTCTCAGTAATCTAATATTGTCAAAATTAAGTAGAAAGGAGACAATTTATCAGGATTAAGAAAGGAAACCTTTTTATAATTTCTGCCTTATAGATTATAGAAGCTCATTTTATTTAGAATAATTGTAATTCTTAAATAAATAGTTGCTACATAATTAGAATAAAAAGGACTTTCAATAAGAGAATTCTTCATAATCAATAATTATTTATGGATATTAATATATTAATAGCTCAACTTTTATTCCTTCTTAGATTTAAAATAGTTAGGCACTAATAAAGCTTTATATTTTAGATCTATTTCAACATTTTCCTTATATTTCTATTTTGTAGTAATACATTCATCATAATCTATTTTTTTGTCTTTAACTATATAGAAAACCAAAGAAAATTGCTATGATATAAGCAAAGGAAAAAGTAACTAGAAAATAGTTAAAAATAATAGCAAAATACATCTATCATTCTAAGCTTATTTAAGCAAATTTAGCTTAAATTATAAATTAAAAAAAGGAATAATAAATTACTAGCTAGGAGAATAAATCGCTGTAGAGTTATGCAATTGCTTGAAGAGGAATTTGATTTAATTCATGTCCCATTAAAGAATGGACTATTAAATACATTTCTATAAAAGAGGCTTAAATTCATAAAAAGAAAGTTTTAATTAATGATTTAAGTTCAGATTAAAAAAATGTTTGTCTTAAAGGAAATGATTTAAACTTTAAAAAACATCTATCTTATTATGGAAATACTTTAAGAAGGAAATTTAAAAAAGTTTATTATGAAAAATAAAGAGTAAGGTATATTTTATGCTTATTTGAGCTAAAAACATAGAAGATTATTAATTTAATTTAATCAAAATAAATGTATACATAGAGATATTAAACCAGATAGAATCTTTATTAGTTTTAATGAAGTTAGAGTATACAAAATTGCTTATTTTGGATTTTATAATTGAATCAACAAAATTTCAGTTTAATTATATGTGGGAATGCATTACATGCAGCTCCAGAAAATAAATTAGCATAATATTACAAATAGACAATTGATATATGAAGTCTTGGTTTTTAGATTCTTTAATAAAACAATTAAACTGGCCCGAACAAGTATAAGTTATCGAAGAATGTAAATTATTTTTTAAGTAGTTTTGCAAATATTACCGCAATATCATCATACATATGAAGAATTTATTAGCTTAAGTTACTCAAGAAACACCTTTAAAACTAGAAAATTTAGAATAAATTTTATATTTTCCTTTAGTTGCTTAAATTTAGAGGGTATGCTATAAAGATAAAAATGAATCAAAAGTAAAGAATTATGAGAATGATTTTGGTTGATAATTAAAATGATATAGAGGAGTAAAACCTTTAATCAATCAACAAGTGAATAGAATCAATAAAACATGCAATCAGAAGAAAATTAATTAGAGCAAACAGCTAATTAATTTCTTTAAGTCTAAGCATAGCCTTACATTGACTTTAAGTTAAATTAACCCTATATTTGGAAATTTAAATAGAACATGTGAAAGAAGAGTGACTAAGAAATAGATAGCTCAACTTTAGCTGTGATATACAATGAAATAAACAAAATTAGACAAAATGCAAATAACTTAAAAACCTTGCAAATCAATTTTGTACAAGTAGCTACATACTTAAAAGATAAATTATAATTGACAATCGTTTAAGCGTATTTCATATTTCTAAATTAAATATGATATTTAGATAAACGAATAATCATTTTAGGAAACTAAAATTCACATCCGAAAAATAAATTTAGAATTAAGATAAACTCGAAAAATTTTTGTTAAACAATTTTATTTCTCATTAATCATCTAAATATAATCCTTTTCAAATCTAAATAATCTTAAAAATTATACTCGACATAGCTTAAAGATAAAAATGAATTTATTAAATTGATTGAGCATCTTGCTTGGCTTAGTTTTACAGTATATTTTCTAATTATTGCTTAATAATAAAAGTATAAAGTAAATTTGAGGAGAATATCCCTTTTATAGTATAATGTTGATATTTAGTAACTTTATTTTATAATAGAGTATTAGAGTTATGGTGATTATAAAGTAAATTATCTATTTCTTTTGTAATTTATCTTGTAAATCTAGTTTATATTTTCCGCTTCCTTTATTTTTATAAATGGGTTTTTATACGTTATTTGTACGAGGACTTAACGGTGACACGTCAACCTTTGGTGAATAGCATTAGATTACTTTGGAAACAACTGTTTCTAAACTAAAGGATATAGTTTCAAGCTAGCTGAAAATAGAAAAATCAAAATTGACTCTTATATTTCAAGCAAAGCAGTTATAGGAAGATCTCAAGTTACAGGACTATAATATCGAAAATAATAGTACTCTTTTCTGTGTGTTTTCAGTAGTAGGAGGAATAAAGCAAGCATAATGACTTAAGTTTTGCTTATTTTATATATTGTAAGAATATCAAAATATTAGACTTGTTAAATCTATTTAAGAGGTTAATTTTATAATAAAGTAGGTATATAACTATTTTATTTTCCTTCTTACTTTTATTTCTCTATTTTAGTTTTTCGTTAATTCTTATGATTATAAAATAAATACTTTTAAGGTTCTCTCAATTAATTTAGCTAAATTGTTTATCTATAAGGCTTTCTAATAAAAGTATGCAAACAGCGTCTTAGAAGATTCTTATATAGTATTTATAAGTTTTGGAATACAAGTAGAATATATTAATGCCTATAAAGGAAATAGCATTAAACATCTTAGGATTTATATAGCACACAAATGAAAAATGAAGTACTAAGGTTCTAATAATTAAATAAGAGAGTCAAAGAGAAGCTGAAAAGCTTTCTTACTATTTTAAATTTTAGCATTGAAATGGTATAAAAGTGATTTTATCCATTATAGTCCCTTATACTAGTTTATTATTTAGCATTCTTAGGTATAGAAATATTGATATCCTATTAAAGCTAAAAATATAAGATATCTCATAATTATTTAGTCTAAGTTGCATTTTGTAAATTTTAAGTGTTATATAAATAAATCTAACTAATAGACCTAGATATATAAAATAGGAGATTATTATTAAATACAATTGAATAAAAGCTAAAATTTTAAATAAAAATAAGCTATTTTAATAGTTCACTAACCATAAATACTTAAACAAATATAACTTTAAGGATATATCCAAGCTGATATTATTTATATTAGTTATTAGATGTCAAGCAAATAGCTCTATAATATTTAAATTTTAATTTTTTCTAGGATTTACTAACTCAGATTGTTAGCAAAATATAAAATACATTTATATGAATCCTCTTACGCTTTAATTAAAGTCTAAAATGAACTAGGTTTTAAAAAGAATTGATGCTAGTTAAACATTTAGCATGAAGGAAATGAATAGCTATTACAATATTGTCTTGATATAAAATGCTTAAAGGAACTTTTTATTTTAATGAAGTAATTGATGAAGTCTAACAATAATTTCTCTTTGTATAAATTTTAATAAATTATCTTTCTAATTAATATACTCTATCTTTACTATTTTTATTTCATATCTAAATTTATTTATAAGGATAATTAATCAATATTCTAAACTTTAAATTTATTATGTATATAGTTAGAGAATATTGAAAATCTACGAGTCAATTCAAAAATAAATTTAGTACGAAAAATAAAACTCTCAGTAATCTAATATTGTCAAAATTAAGTAGAAAGGAGACAATTTATCAGGATTAAGAAAGGAAACCTTTTTATAATTTCTGCCTTATAGATTATAGAAGCTCATTTTATTTAGAATAATTGTAATTCTTAAATAAATAGTTGCTACATAATTAGAATAAAAAGGACTTTCAATAAGAGAATCTTCATAATCAATAATTATTTATGGATATTAATATATTAATAGCTCAACTTTTATTCCTTCTTAGATTTAAAATAGTTAGGCACTAATAAAGCTTTATATTTTAGATCTATTTCAACATTTTCCTTATATTTCTATTTTGTAGTAATACATTCATCATAATCTATTTTTTTGTCTTTAACTATATAGAAAACCAAAGAAAATTGCTATGATATAAGCAAAGGAAAAAGTAACTAGAAAATAGTTAAAAATAATAGCAAAATACATCTATCATTCTAAGCTTATTTAAGCAAATTTAGCTTAAATTATAAATTAAAAAAAGGAATAATAAATTACTAGCTAGGAGAATAAATCGCTGTAGAGTTATGCAATTGCTTGAAGAGGAATTTGATTTAATTCATGTCCCATTAAAGAATGGACTATTAAATACATTTCTATAAAAGAGGCTTAAATTCATAAAAAGAAAGTTTTAATTAATGATTTAAGTTCAGATTAAAAAAATGTTTGTCTTAAAGGAAATGATTTAAACTTTAAAAAACATCTATCTTATTATGGAAATACTTTAAGAAGGAAATTTAAAAAAGTTTATTATGAAAAATAAAGAGTAAGGTATATTTTATGCTTATTTGAGCTAAAAACATAGAAGATTATTAATTTAATTTAATCAAAATAAATGTATACATAGAGATATTAAACCAGATAGAATCTTTATTAGTTTTAATGAAGTTAGAGTATACAAAATTGCTTATTTTGGATTTTATAATTGAATCAACAAAATTTCAGTTTAATTATATGTGGGAATGCATTACATGCAGCTCCAGAAAATAAATTAGCATAATATTACAAATAGACAATTGATATATGAAGTCTTGGTTTTTAGATTCTTTAATAAAACAATTAAACTGGCCCGAACAAGTATAAGTTATCGAAGAATGTAAATTATTTTTTAAGTAGTTTTGCAAATATTACCGCAATATCATCATACATATGAAGAATTTATTAGCTTAAGTTACTCAAGAAACACCTTTAAAACTAGAAAATTTAGAATAAATTTTATATTTTCCTTTAGTTGCTTAAATTTAGAGGGTATGCTATAAAGATAAAAATGAATCAAAAGTAAAGAATTATGAGAATGATTTTGGTTGATAATTAAAATGATATAGAGGAGTAAAACCTTTAATCAATCAACAAGTGAATAGAATCAATAAAACATGCAATCAGAAGAAAATTAATTAGAGCAAACAGCTAATTAATTTCTTTAAGTCTAAGCATAGCCTTACATTGACTTTAAGTTAAATTAAACCCTATATTTGGAAATTTAAATAGAACATGTGAAAGAAGAGTGACTAAGAAATAGATAGCTCAACTTTAGCTGTGATATACAATGAAATAAACAAAATTAGACAAAATGCAAATAACTTAAAAACCTTGCAAATCAATTTTGTACAAGTAGCTACATACTTAAAAGATAAATTATAATTGACAATCGTTTAAGCGTATTTCATATTTCTAAATTAAATATGATATTTAGATAAACGAATAATCATTTTAGGAAACTAAAATTCACATCCGAAAAATAAATTTAGAATTAAGATAAACTCGAAAAATTTTTGTTAAACAATTTTATTTCTCATTAATCATCTAAATATAATCCTTTTCAAATCTAAATAATCTTAAAAATTATACTCGACATAGCTTAAAGATAAAAATGAATTTATTAAATTGATTGAGCATCTTGCTTGGCTTAGTTTTACAGTATATTTTCTAATTATTGCTTAATAATAAAAGTATAAAGTAAATTTGAGGAGAATATCCCTTTTATAGTATAATGTTGATATTTTAGTAACTTTATTTTATAATAGAGTATTAGAGTTATGGTGATTATAAAGTAAATTATCTATTTCTTTTGTAATTTATCTTGTAAATCTAGTTTATATTTTCCTTTATTTTTATAAATGGGTTTTTATACGTTATTGTACGAGGACTTAACGGTGACACGTCAACCTTTGGTGAATAGCATTAGATTACTTTGGAAACAACTGTTTCTAAACTAAAGGATATAGTTTCAAGCTAGCTGAAAATAGAAAAATCAAAATTGACTCTTATATTTCAAGCAAAGCAGTTATAGGAAGATCTCAAGTTACAGGACTATAATATCGAAAATAATAGTACTCTTTTCTGTGTGTTTTCAGTAGTAGGAGGAATAAAGCAAGCATAATGACTTAAGTTTTGCTTATTTTATATATTGTAAGAATATCAAAATATTAGACTTGTTAAATCTATTTAAGAGGTTAATTTTATAATAAAGTAGGTATATAACTATTTTATTTTCCTTCTTACTTTTATTTCTCTATTTTAGTTTTTCGTTAATTCTTATGATTATAAAATAAATACTTTTAAGGTTCTCTCAAATTAATTTAGCTAAATTGTTTATCTATAAGGCTTTCTAATAAAAGTATGCAAACAGCGTCTTAGAAGATTCTTATATAGTATTTATAAGTTTTGGAATACAAGTAGAATATATTAATGCCTATAAAGGAAATAGCATTAAACATCTTAGGATTTATATAGCACACAAATGAAAAATGAAGTACTAAGGTTCTAATAATTAAATAAGAGAGTCAAAGAGAAGCTGAAAAGCTTTCTTACTATTTTTAATTTTAGCATTGAAATGGTATAAAAGTGATTTTATCCATTATAGTCCCTTATACTAGTTTATTATTTAGCATTCTTAGGTATAGAAATATTGATATCCTATTAAAGCTAAAAATATAAGATATCTCATAATTATTTAGTCTAAGTTGCATTTTGTAAATTTTAAGTGTTATATAAATAAATCTAACTAATAGACCTAGATATATAAAATAGGAGATTATTATTAAATACAATTGAATAAAAGCTAAAAATTTTAAATAAAAATAAGCTATTTTAATAGTTCACTAACCATAAATACTTAAACAAATATAACTTTAAGGATATATCCAAGCTGATATTATTTATATTAGTTATTAGATGTCAAGCAAATAGCTCTATAATATTTAAATTTTATTTTTTCTAGGATTTACTAACTCAGATTGTTAGCAAAATATAAAATACATTTATATGAATCCTCTTACGCTTTAATTAAAGTCTAAAATGAACTAGGTTTTAAAAAGAATTGATGCTAGTTAAACATTTAGCATGAAGGAAATGAATAGCTATTACAATATTGTCTTGATATAAAATGCTTAAAGGAACTTTTTATTTTAATGAAGTAATTGATGAAGTCTAACAATAATTTCTCTTTGTATAAATTTTAATAAATTATCTTTCTAATTAATATACTCTATCTTTACTATTTTTATTTCATATCTAAATTTATTTATAAGGATAATTAATCAATATTCTAAACTTTAAATTTATTATGTATATAGTTAGAGAATATTGAAAATCTACGAGTCAATTCAAAAATAAATTTAGTACGAAAAATAAAACTCTCAGTAATCTAATATTGTCAAAATTAAGTAGAAAGGAGACAATTTATCAGGATTAAGAAAGGAAACCTTTTTATAATTTCTGCCTTATAGATTATAGAAGCTCATTTTATTTAGAATAATTGTAATTCTTAAATAAATAGTTGCTACATAATTAGAATAAAAAGGACTTTCAATAAGAGAATTCTTCATAATCAATAATTATTTATGATATTAATATATTAATAGCTCAACTTTTATTCCTTCTTAGATTTAAAATAGTTAGGCACTAATAAAGCTTTATATTTTAGATCTATTTCAACATTTTCCTTATATTTCTATTTTGTAGTAATACATTCATCATAATCTATTTTTTTGTCTTTAACTATATAGAAAACCAAAGAAAATTGCTATGATATAAGCAAAGGAAAAAGTAACTAGAAAATAGTTAAAAATAATAGCAAAATACATCTATCATTCTAAGCTTATTTAAGCAAATTTAGCTTAAATTATAAATTAAAAAAAGGAATAATAAATTACTAGCTAGGAGAATAAATCGCTGTAGAGTTATGCAATTGCTTGAAGAGGAATTTGATTTAATTCATGTCCCATTAAAGAATGGACTATTAAATACATTTCTATAAAAGAGGCTTAAATTCATAAAAAGAAAGTTTTAATTAATGATTTAAGTTCAGATTAAAAAAATGTTTGTCTTAAAGGAAATGATTTAAACTTTAAAAAACATCTATCTTATTATGGAAATACTTTAAGAAGGAAATTTAAAAAAGTTTATATGAAAAATAAAGAGTAAGGTATATTTTATGCTTATTTGAGCTAAAAACATAGAAGATTATTAATTTAATTTAATCAAAATAAATGTATACATAGAGATATTAAACCAGATAGAATCTTTATTAGTTTTAATGAAGTTAGAGTATACAAAATTGCTTATTTTGGATTTTATAATTGAATCAACAAAATTTCAGTTTAATTATATGTGGGAATGCATTACATGCAGCTCCAGAAAATAAATTAGCATAATATTACAAATAGACAATTGATATATGAAGTCTTGGTTTTTTAGATTCTTTAATAAAAACAATTAAACTGGCCCGAACAAGTATAAGTTATCGAAGAATGTAAATTATTTTTTAAGTAGTTTTGCAAATATTACCGCAATATCATCATACATATGAAGAATTTATTAGCTTAAGTTACTCAAGAAACACCTTTAAAACTAGAAAAATTTAGAATAAATTTTATATTTTCCTTTAGTTGCTTAAATTTAGAGGGTATGCTATAAAGATAAAAATGAATCAAAAGTAAAGAATTATGAGAATGATTTTTGGTTGATAATTAAAATGATATAGAGGAGTAAAACCTTTAATCAATCAACAAGTGAATAGAATCAATAAAACATGCAATCAGAAGAAAATTAATTAGAGCAAACAGCTAATTAATTTCTTTAAGTCTAAGCATAGCCTTACATTGACTTTAAGTTAAATTAACCCTATATTTGGAAATTTAAATAGAACATGTGAAAGAAGAGTGACTAAGAAATAGATAGCTCAACTTTAGCTGTGATATACAATGAAATAAACAAAAATTAGACAAAATGCAAATAACTTAAAAACCTTGCAAATCAATTTTGTACAAGTAGCTACATACTTAAAAGATAAATTATAATTGACAATCGTTTAAGCGTATTTCATATTTCTAAATTAAATATGATATTTAGATAAACGAATAATCATTTTAGGAAACCTAAAATTCACATCCGAAAAATAAATTTAGAATTAAGATAAACTCGAAAAATTTTTGTTAAACAATTTTATTTCTCATTAATCATCTAAATATAATCCTTTTCAAATCTAAATAATCTTAAAAATTATACTCGACATAGCTTAAAGATAAAAATGAATTTATTAAATTGATTGAGCATCTTGCTTGGCTTAGTTTTACAGTATATTTTCTAATTATTGCTTAATAATAAAAGTATAAAGTAAATTTGAGGAGAATATCCCTTTATAGTATAATGTTGATATTTTAGTAACTTTATTTTATAATAGAGTATTAGAGTTATGGTGATTATAAAGTAAATTATCTATTTCTTTTGTAATTTATCTTGTAAATCTAGTTTATATTTTCCGCTTCCTTTATTTTTATAAATGGGTTTTTATACGTTATTTGTACGAGGACTTAACGGTGACACGTCAACCTTTGGTGAATAGCATTAGATTACTTTGGAAAACAACTGTTTCTAAACTAAAGGATATAGTTTCAAGCTAGCTGAAAATAGAAAAATCAAAATTGACTCTTATATTTCAAGCAAAGCAGTTATAGGAAGATCTCAAGTTACAGGGACTATAATATCGAAAATAATAGTACTCTTTTCTGTGTGTTTTCAGTAGTAGGAGGAATAAAGCAAGCATAATGACTTAAGTTTTTGCTTATTTTATATATTGTAAGAATATCAAAATATTAGACTTGTTAAATCTATTTAAGAGGTTAATTTTATAATAAAGTAGGTATATAACTATTTTATTTTCCTTCTTACTTTTATTTCTCTATTTTAGTTTTTCGTTAATTCTTATGATTATAAAATAAATACTTTTAAGGTTCTCTCAAATTAATTTAGCTAAATTGTTTATCTATAAGGCTTTCTAATAAAAGTATGCAAACAGCGTCTTAGAAGATTCTTATATAGTATTTATAAGTTTTGGAATACAAGTAGAATATATTAATGCCTATAAAGGAAATAGCATTAAACATCTTAGGATTTATATAGCACACAAATGAAAAATGAAGTACTAAGGTTCTAATAATTAAATAAGAGAGTCAAAGAGAAGCTGAAAAGCTTTCTTACTATTTTTAATTTTAGCATTGAAATGGTATAAAAGTGATTTTATCCATTATAGTCCCTTATACTAGTTTATTATTTAGCATTCTTAGGTATAGAAATATTGATATCCTATTAAAGCTAAAAATATAAGATATCTCATAATTATTTAGTCTAAGTTGCATTTTGTAAATTTTAAGTGTTATATAAATAAATCTAACTAATAGACCTAGATATATAAAATAGGAGATTATTATTAAATACAATTGAATAAAAGCTAAAATTTTAAATAAAAATAAGCTATTTTAATAGTTCACTAACCATAAATACTTAAACAAATATAACTTTAAGGATATATCCAAGCTGATATTATTTATATTAGTTATTAGATGTCAAGCAAATAGCTCTATAATATTTAAATTTTATTTTTTCTAGGATTTACTAACTCAGATTGTTAGCAAAATATAAAATACATTTATATGAATCCTCTTACGCTTTAATTAAAGTCTAAAATGAACTAGGTTTTAAAAAGAATTGATGCTAGTTAAACATTTAGCATGAAGGAAATGAATAGCTATTACAATATTGTCTTGATATAAAATGCTTAAAGGAACTTTTTATTTTAATGAAGTAATTGATGAAGTCTAACAATAATTTCTCTTTGTATAAATTTTAATAAATTATCTTTCTAATTAATATACTCTATCTTTACTATTTTTATTTCATATCTAAATTTATTTATAAGGATAATTAATCAATATTCTAAACTTTAAATTTATTATGTATATAGTTAGAGAATATTGAAAATCTACGAGTCAATTCAAAAATAAATTTAGTACGAAAAATAAAACTCTCAGTAATCTAATATTGTCAAAATTAAGTAGAAAGGAGACAATTTATCAGGATTAAGAAAGGAAACCTTTTTATAATTTCTGCCTTATAGATTATAGAAGCTCATTTTATTTAGAATAATTGTAATTCTTAAATAAATAGTTGCTACATAATTAGAATAAAAAGGACTTTCAATAAGAGAATTCTTCATAATCAATAATTATTTATGGATATTAATATATTAATAGCTCAACTTTTATTCCTTCTTAGATTTAAAATAGTTAGGCACTAATAAAGCTTTATATTTTAGATCTATTTCAACATTTTCCTTATATTTCTATTTTGTAGTAATACATTCATCATAATCTATTTTTTTGTCTTTAACTATATAGAAAACCAAAGAAAATTGCTATGATATAAGCAAAGGAAAAAGTAACTAGAAAATAGTTAAAAATAATAGCAAAATACATCTATCATTCTAAGCTTATTTAAGCAAATTTAGCTTAAATTATAAATTAAAAAAAGGAATAATAAATTACTAGCTAGGAGAATAAATCGCTGTAGAGTTATGCAATTGCTTGAAGAGGAATTTGATTTAATTCATGTCCCATTAAAGAATGGACTATTAAATACATTTCTATAAAAGAGGCTTAAATTCATAAAAAGAAAGTTTTAATTAATGATTTAAGTTCAGATTAAAAAAATGTTTGTCTTAAAGGAAATGATTTAAACTTTAAAAAACATCTATCTTATTATGGAAATACTTTAAGAAGGAAATTTAAAAAAGTTTATTATGAAAAATAAAGAGTAAGGTATATTTTATGCTTATTTGAGCTAAAAACATAGAAGATTATTAATTTAATTTAATCAAAATAAATGTATACATAGAGATATTAAACCAGATAGAATCTTTATTAGTTTTAATGAAGTTAGAGTATACAAAATTGCTTATTTTGGATTTTATAATTGAATCAACAAAATTTCAGTTTAATTATATGTGGGAATGCATTACATGCAGCTCCAGAAAATAAATTAGCATAATATTACAAATAGACAATTGATATATGAAGTCTTGGTTTTTAGATTCTTTAATAAAACAATTAAACTGGCCCGAACAAGTATAAGTTATCGAAGAATGTAAATTATTTTTTAAGTAGTTTTGCAAATATTACCGCAATATCATCATACATATGAAGAATTTATTAGCTTAAGTTACTCAAGAAACACCTTTAAAACTAGAAAATTTAGAATAAATTTTATATTTTCCTTTAGTTGCTTAAATTTAGAGGGTATGCTATAAAGATAAAAATGAATCAAAAGTAAAGAATTATGAGAATGATTTTGGTTGATAATTAAAATGATATAGAGGAGTAAAACCTTTAATCAATCAACAAGTGAATAGAATCAATAAAACATGCAATCAGAAGAAAATTAATTAGAGCAAACAGCTAATTAATTTCTTTAAGTCTAAGCATAGCCTTACATTGACTTTAAGTTAAATTAACCCTATATTTGGAAATTTAAATAGAACATGTGAAAGAAGAGTGACTAAGAAATAGATAGCTCAACTTTAGCTGTGATATACAATGAAATAAACAAAATTAGACAAAATGCAAATAACTTAAAAACCTTGCAAATCAATTTTGTACAAGTAGCTACATACTTAAAAGATAAATTATAATTGACAATCGTTTAAGCGTATTTCATATTTCTAAATTAAATATGATATTTAGATAAACGAATAATCATTTTAGGAAACTAAAATTCACATCCGAAAAATAAATTTAGAATTAAGATAAACTCGAAAAATTTTTGTTAAACAATTTTATTTCTCATTAATCATCTAAATATAATCCTTTTCAAATCTAAATAATCTTAAAAATTATACTCGACATAGCTTAAAGATAAAAATGAATTTATTAAATTGATTGAGCATCTTGCTTGGCTTAGTTTTACAGTATATTTTCTAATTATTGCTTAATAATAAAAGTATAAAGTAAATTTGAGGAGAATATCCCTTTTATAGTATAATGTTGATATTTTAGTAACTTTATTTTATAATAGAGTATTAGAGTTATGGTGATTATAAAGTAAATTATCTATTTCTTTTGTAATTTATCTTGTAAATCTAGTTTATATTTTCCGCTTTTTATTTTTATAAATGGGTTTTTATACGTTATTTGTACGAGGACTTAACGGTGACACGTCAACCTTTGGTGAATAGCATTAGATTACTTTGGAAACAACTGTTTCTAAACTAAAGGATATAGTTTCAAGCTAGCTGAAAATAGAAAAATCAAAATTGACTCTTATATTTCAAGCAAAGCAGTTATAGGAAGATCTCAAGTTACAGGACTATAATATCGAAAATAATAGTACTCTTTTCTGTGTGTTTTCAGTAGTAGGAGGAATAAAGCAAGCATAATGACTTAAGTTTTGCTTATTTTATATATTGTAAGAATATCAAAATATTAGACTTGTTAAATCTATTTAAGAGGTTAATTTTATAATAAAGTAGGTATATAACTATTTTATTTTCCTTCTTACTTTTATTTCTCTATTTTAGTTTTTCGTTAATTCTTATGATTATAAAATAAATACTTTTAAGGTTCTCTCAAATTAATTTAGCTAAATTGTTTATCTATAAGGCTTTCTAATAAAAGTATGCAAACAGCGTCTTAGAAGATTCTTATATAGTATTTATAAGTTTTGGAATACAAGTAGAATATATTAATGCCTATAAAGGAAATAGCATTAAACATCTTAGGATTTATATAGCACACAAATGAAAAATGAAGTACTAAGGTTCTAATAATTAAATAAGAGAGTCAAAGAGAAGCTGAAAAGCTTTCTTACTATTTTTAATTTTAGCATTGAAATGGTATAAAAGTGATTTTATCCATTATAGTCCCTTATACTAGTTTATTATTTAGCATTCTTAGGTATAGAAATATTGATATCCTATTAAAGCTAAAAATATAAGATATCTCATAATTATTTAGTCTAAGTTGCATTTTGTAAATTTTAAGTGTTATATAAATAAATCTAACTAATAGACCTAGATATATAAAATAGGAGATTATTATTAAATACAATTGAATAAAAGCTAAAATTTTAAATAAAAATAAGCTATTTTAATAGTTCACTAACCATAAATACTTAAACAAATATAACTTTAAGGATATATCCAAGCTGATATTATTTATATTAGTTATTAGATGTCAAGCAAATAGCTCTATAATATTTAAATTTTATTTTTTCTAGGATTTACTAACTCAGATTGTTAGCAAAATATAAAATACATTTATATGAATCCTCTTACGCTTTAATTAAAGTCTAAAATGAACTAGGTTTTAAAAAGAATTGATGCTAGTTAAACATTTAGCATGAAGGAAATGAATAGCTATTACAATATTGTCTTGATATAAAATGCTTAAAGGAACTTTTTATTTTAATGAAGTAATTGATGAAGTCTAACAATAATTTCTCTTTGTATAAATTTTAATAAATTATCTTTCTAATTAATATACTCTATCTTTACTATTTTTATTTCATATCTAAATTTATTTATAAGGATAATTAATCAATATTCTAAACTTTAAATTTATTATGTATATAGTTAGAGAATATTGAAAATCTACGAGTCAATTCAAAAATAAATTTAGTACGAAAAATAAAACTCTCAGTAATCTAATATTGTCAAAATTAAGTAGAAAGGAGACAATTTATCAGGATTAAGAAAGGAAACCTTTTTATAATTTCTGCCTTATAGATTATAGAAGCTCATTTTATTTAGAATAATTGTAATTCTTAAATAAATAGTTGCTACATAATTAGAATAAAAAGGACTTTCAATAAGAGAATTCTTCATAATCAATAATTATTTATGGATATTAATATATTAATAGCTCAACTTTTATTCCTTCTTAGATTTAAAATAGTTAGGCACTAATAAAGCTTTATATTTTAGATCTATTTCAACATTTTCCTTATATTTCTATTTTGTAGTAATACATTCATCATAATCTATTTTTTTGTCTTTAACTATATAGAAAACCAAAGAAAATTGCTATGATATAAGCAAAGGAAAAAGTAACTAGAAAATAGTTAAAAATAATAGCAAAATACATCTATCATTCTAAGCTTATTTAAGCAAATTTAGCTTAAATTATAAATTAAAAAAAGGAATAATAAATTACTAGCTAGGAGAATAAATCGCTGTAGAGTTATGCAATTGCTTGAAGAGGAATTTGATTTAATTCATGTCCCATTAAAGAATGGACTATTAAATACATTTCTATAAAAGAGGCTTAAATTCATAAAAAGAAAGTTTTAATTAATGATTTAAGTTCAGATTAAAAAAATGTTTGTCTTAAAGGAAATGATTTAAACTTTAAAAAACATCTATCTTATTATGGAAATACTTTAAGAAGGAAATTTAAAAAAGTTTATTATGAAAAATAAAGAGTAAGGTATATTTTATGCTTATTTGAGCTAAAAACATAGAAGATTATTAATTTAATTTAATCAAAATAAATGTATACATAGAGATATTAAACCAGATAGAATCTTTATTAGTTTTAATGAAGTTAGAGTATACAAAATTGCTTATTTTGGATTTTATAATTGAATCAACAAAATTTCAGTTTAATTATATGTGGGAATGCATTACATGCAGCTCCAGAAAATAAATTAGCATAATATTACAAATAGACAATTGATATATGAAGTCTTGGTTTTTAGATTCTTTAATAAAACAATTAAACTGGCCCGAGCAAGTATAAGTTATCGAAGAATGTAAATTATTTTTTAAGTAGTTTTGCAAATATTACCGCAATATCATCATACATATGAAGAATTTATTAGCTTAAGTTACTCAAGAAACACCTTTAAAACTAGAAAATTTAGAATAAATTTTATATTTTCCTTTAGTTGCTTAAATTTAGAGGGTATGCTATAAAGATAAAAATGAATCAAAAGTAAAGAATTATGAGAATGATTTTGGTTGATAATTAAAATGATATAGAGGAGTAAAACCTTTAATCAATCAACAAGTGAATAGAATCAATAAAACATGCAATCAGAAGAAAATTAATTAGAGCAAACAGCTAATTAATTTCTTTAAGTCTAAGCATAGCCTTACATTGACTTTAAGTTAAATTAACCCTATATTTGGAAATTTAAATAGAACATGTGAAAGAAGAGTGACTAAGAAATAGATAGCTCAACTTTAGCTGTGATATACAATGAAATAAACAAAATTAGACAAAATGCAAATAACTTAAAAACCTTGCAAATCAATTTTGTACAAGTAGCTACATACTTAAAAGATAAATTATAATTGACAATCGTTTAAGCGTATTTCATATTTCTAAATTAAATATGATATTTAGATAAACGAATAATCATTTTAGGAAACTAAAATTCACATCCGAAAAATAAATTTAGAATTAAGATAAACTCGAAAAATTTTTGTTAAACAATTTTATTTCTCATTAATCATCTAAATATAATCCTTTTCAAATCTAAATAATCTTAAAAATTATACTCGACATAGCTTAAAGATAAAAATGAATTTATTAAATTGATTGAGCATCATGCTTGGCTTAGTTTTACAGTATATTTTCTAATTATTGCTTAATAATAAAAGTATAAAGTAAATTTGAGGAGAATATCCCTTTTATAGTATAATGTTGATATTTTAGTAACTTTATTTTATAATAGAGTATTAGAGTTATGGTGATTATAAAGTAAATTATCTATTTCTTTTGTAATTTATCTTGTAAATCTAGTTTATATTTTCCGCTTTATTTTTATAAATGGGTTTTTATACGTTATTTGTACGAGGACTTAACGGTGACACGTCAACCTTTGGTGAATAGCATTAGATTACTTTGGAAACAACTGTTTCTAAACTAAAGGATATAGTTTCAAGCTAGCTGAAAATAGAAAAATCAAAATTGACTCTTATATTTCAAGCAAAGCAGTTATAGGAAGATCTCAAGTTACAGGACTATAATATCGAAAATAATAGTACTCTTTTCTGTGTGTTTTCAGTAGTAGGAGGAATAAAGCAAGCATAATGACTTAAGTTTTGCTTATTTTATATATTGTAAGAATATCAAAATATTAGAATTGTTAAATCTATTTAAGAGGTTAATTTTATAATAAAGTAGGTATATAACTATTTTATTTTCCTTCTTACTTTTATTTCTCTATTTTAGTTTTTCGTTAATTCTTATGATTATAAAATAAATACTTTTAAGGTTCTCTCAAATTAATTTAGCTAAATTGTTTATCTATAAGGCTTTCTAATAAAAGTATGCAAACAGCGTCTTAGAAGATTCTTATATAGTATTTATAAGTTTTGGAATACAAGTAGAATATATTAATGCCTATAAAGGAAATAGCATTAAACATCTTAGGATTTATATAGCACACAAATGAAAAATGAAGTACTAAGGTTCTAATAATTAAATAAGAGAGTCAAAGAGAAGCTGAAAAGCTTTCTTACTATTTTTAATTTTAGCATTGAAATGGTATAAAAGTGATTTTATCCATTATAGTCCCTTATACTAGTTTATTATTTAGCATTCTTAGGTATAGAAATATTGATATCCTATTAAAGCTAAAAATATAAGATATCTCATAATTATTTAGTCTAAGTTGCATTTTGTAAATTTTAAGTGTTATATAAATAAATCTAACTAATAGACCTAGATATATAAAATAGGAGATTATTATTAAATACAATTGAATAAAAGCTAAAATTTTAAATAAAAATAAGCTATTTTAATAGTTCACTAACCATAAATACTTAAACAAATATAACTTTAAGGATATATCCAAGCTGATATTATTTATATTAGTTATTAGATGTCAAGCAAATAGCTCTATAATATTTAAATTTTATTTTTTCTAGGATTTACTAACTCAGATTGTTAGCAAAATATAAAATACATTTATATGAATCCTCTTACGCTTTAATTAAAGTCTAAAATGAACTAGGTTTTAAAAAGAATTGATGCTAGTTAAACATTTAGCATGAAGGAAATGAATAGCTATTACAATATTGTCTTGATATAAAATGCTTAAAGGAACTTTTTATTTTAATGAAGTAATTGATGAAGTCTAACAATAATTTCTCTTTGTATAAATTTTAATAAATTATCTTTCTAATTAATATACTCTATCTTTACTATTTTTATTTCATATCTAAATTTATTTATAAGGATAATTAATCAATATTCTAAACTTTAAATTTATTATGTATATAGTTAGAGAATATTGAAAATCTACGAGTCAATTCAAAAATAAATTTAGTACGAAAAATAAAACTCTCAGTAATCTAATATTGTCAAAATTAAGTAGAAAGGAGACAATTTATCAGGATTAAGAAAGGAAACCTTTTTATAATTTCTGCCTTATAGATTATAGAAGCTCATTTTATTTAGAATAATTGTAATTCTTAAATAAATAGTTGCTACATAATTAGAATAAAAAGGACTTTCAATAAGAGAATTCTTCATAATCAATAATTATTTATGGATATTAATATATTAATAGCTCAACTTTTATTCCTTCTTAGATTTAAAATAGTTAGGCACTAATAAAGCTTTATATTTTAGATCTATTTCAACATTTTCCTTATATTTCTATTTTGTAGTAATACATTCATCATAATCTATTTTTTTGTCTTTAACTATATAGAAAACCAAAGAAAATTGCTATGATATAAGCAAAGGAAAAAGTAACTAGAAAATAGTTAAAAATAATAGCAAAATACATCTATCATTCTAAGCTTATTTAAGCAAATTTAGCTTAAATTATAAATTAAAAAAAGGAATAATAAATTACTAGCTAGGAGAATAAATCGCTGTAGAGTTATGCAATTGCTTGAAGAGGAATTTGATTTAATTCATGTCCCATTAAAGAATGGACTATTAAATACATTTCTATAAAAGAGGCTTAAATTCATAAAAAGAAAGTTTTAATTAATGATTTAAGTTCAGATTAAAAAAATGTTTGTCTTAAAGGAAATGATTTAAACTTTAAAAAACATCTATCTTATTATGGAAATACTTTAAGAAGGAAATTTAAAAAAGTTTATTATGAAAAATAAAGAGTAAGGTATATTTTATGCTTATTTGAGCTAAAAACATAGAAGATTATTAATTTAATTTAATCAAAATAAATGTATACATAGAGATATTAAACCAGATAGAATCTTTATTAGTTTTAATGAAGTTAGAGTATACAAAATTGCTTATTTTGGATTTTATAATTGAATCAACAAAATTTCAGTTTAATTATATGTGGGAATGCATTACATGCAGCTCCAGAAAATAAATTAGCATAATATTACAAATAGACAATTGATATATGAAGTCTTGGTTTTTAGATTCTTTAATAAAACAATTAAACTGGCCCGAACAAGTATAAGTTATCGAAGAATGTAAATTATTTTTTAAGTAGTTTTGCAAATATTACCGCAATATCATCATACATATGAAGAATTTATTAGCTTAAGTTACTCAAGAAACACCTTTAAAACTAGAAAATTTAGAATAAATTTTATATTTTCCTTTAGTTGCTTAAATTTAGAGAGTATGCTATAAAGATAAAAATGAATCAAAAGTAAAGAATTATGAGAATGATTTTGGTTGATAATTAAAATGATATAGAGGAGTAAAACCTTTAATCAATCAACAAGTGAATAGAATCAATAAAACATGCAATCAGAAGAAAATTAATTAGAGCAAACAGCTAATTAATTTCTTTAAGTCTAAGCATAGCCTTACATTGACTTTAAGTTAAATTAACCCTATATTTGGAAATTTAAATAGAACATGTGAAAGAAGAGTGACTAAGAAATAGATAGCTCAACTTTAGCTGTGATATACAATGAAATAAACAAAATTAGACAAAATGCAAATAACTTAAAAACCTTGCAAATCAATTTTGTACAAGTAGCTACATACTTAAAAGATAAATTATAATTGACAATCGTTTAAGCGTATTTCATATTTCTAAATTAAATATGATATTTAGATAAACGAATAATCATTTTAGGAAACTAAAATTCACATCCGAAAAATAAATTTAGAATTAAGATAAACTCGAAAAATTTTTGTTAAACAATTTTATTTCTCATTAATCATCTAAATATAATCCTTTTCAAATCTAAATAATCTTAAAAATTATACTCGACATAGCTTAAAGATAAAAATGAATTTATTAAATTGATTGAGCATCTTGCTTGGCTTAGTTTTACAGTATATTTTCTAATTATTGCTTAATAATAAAAGTATAAAGTAAATTTGAGGAGAATATCCCTTTTATAGTATAATGTTGATATTTTAGTAACTTTATTTTATAATAGAGTATTAGAGTTATGGTGATTATAAAGTAAATTATCTATTTCTTTTGTAATTTATCTTGTAAATCTAGTTTATATTTTCCTTTATTTTTATAAATGGGTTTTTATACGTTATTTGTACGAGGACTTAACGGTGACACGTCAACCTTTGGTGAATAGCATTAGATTACTTTGGAAACAACTGTTTCTAAACTAAAGGATATAGTTTCAAGCTAGCTGAAAATAGAAAAATCAAAATTGACTCTTATATTTCAAGCAAAGCAGTTATAGGAAGATCTCAAGTTACAGGACTATAATATCGAAAATAATAGTACTCTTTTCTGTGTGTTTTCAGTAGTAGGAGGAATAAAGCAAGCATAATGACTTAAGTTTTGCTTATTTTATATATTGTAAGAATATCAAAATATTAGACTTGTTAAATCTATTTAAGAGGTTAATTTTATAATAAAGTAGGTATATAACTATTTTATTTTCCTTCTTACTTTTATTTCTCTATTTTAGTTTTTCGTTAATTCTTATGATTATAAAATAAATACTTTTAAGGTTCTCTCAAATTAATTTAGCTAAATTGTTTATCTATAAGGCTTTCTAATAAAAGTATGCAAACAGCGTCTTAGAAGATTCTTATATAGTATTTATAAGTTTTGGAATACAAGTAGAATATATTAATGCCTATAAAGGAAATAGCATTAAACATCTTAGGATTTATATAGCACACAAATGAAAAATGAAGTACTAAGGTTCTAATAATTAAATAAGAGAGTCAAAGAGAAGCTGAAAAGCTTTCTTACTATTTTTAATTTTAGCATTGAAATGGTATAAAAGTGATTTTATCCATTATAGTCCCTTATACTAGTTTATTATTTAGCATTCTTAGGTATAGAAATATTGATATCCTATTAAAGCTAAAAATATAAGATATCTCATAATTATTTAGTCTAAGTTGCATTTTGTAAATTTTAAGTGTTATATAAATAAATCTAACTAATAGACCTAGATATATAAAATAGGAGATTATTATTAAATACAATTGAATAAAAGCTAAAATTTTAAATAAAAATAAGCTATTTTAATAGTTCACTAACCATAAATACTTAAACAAATATAACTTTAAGGATATATCCAAGCTGATATTATTTATATTAGTTATTAGATGTCAAGCAAATAGCTCTATAATATTTAAATTTTATTTTTTCTAGGATTTACTAACTCAGATTGTTAGCAAAATATAAAATACATTTATATGAATCCTCTTACGCTTTAATTAAAGTCTAAAATGAACTAGGTTTTAAAAAGAATTGATGCTAGTTAAACATTTAGCATGAAGGAAATGAATAGCTATTACAATATTGTCTTGATATAAAATGCTTAAAGGAACTTTTTATTTTAATGAAGTAATTGATGAAGTCTAACAATAATTTCTCTTTGTATAAATTTTAATAAATTATCTTTCTAATTAATATACTCTATCTTTACTATTTTTATTTCATATCTAAATTTATTTATAAGGATAATTAATCAATATTCTAAACTTTAAATTTATTATGTATATAGTTAGAGAATATTGAAAATCTACGAGTCAATTCAAAAATAAATTTAGTACGAAAAATAAAACTCTCAGTAATCTAATATTGTCAAAATTAAGTAGAAAGGAGACAATTTATCAGGATTAAGAAAGGAAACCTTTTTATAATTTCTGCCTTATAGATTATAGAAGCTCATTTTATTTAGAATAATTGTAATTCTTAAATAAATAGTTGCTACATAATTAGAATAAAAAGGACTTTCAATAAGAGAATTCTTCATAATCAATAATTATTTATGGATATTAATATATTAATAGCTCAACTTTTATTCCTTCTTAGATTTAAAATAGTTAGGCACTAATAAAGCTTTATATTTTAGATCTATTTCAACATTTTCCTTATATTTCTATTTTGTAGTAATACATTCATCATAATCTATTTTTTTGTCTTTAACTATATAGAAAACCAAAGAAAATTGCTATGATATAAGCAAAGGAAAAAGTAACTAGAAAATAGTTAAAAATAATAGCAAAATACATCTATCATTCTAAGCTTATTTAAGCAAATTTAGCTTAAATTATAAATTAAAAAAAGGAATAATAAATTACTAGCTAGGAGAATAAATCGCTGTAGAGTTATGCAATTGCTTGAAGAGGAATTTGATTTAATTCATGTCCCATTAAAGAATGGACTATTAAATACATTTCTATAAAAGAGGCTTAAATTCATAAAAAGAAAGTTTTAATTAATGATTTAAGTTCAGATTAAAAAAATGTTTGTCTTAAAGGAAATGATTTAAACTTTAAAAAACATCTATCTTATTATGGAAATACTTTAAGAAGGAAATTTAAAAAAGTTTATTATGAAAAATAAAGAGTAAGGTATATTTTATGCTTATTTGAGCTAAAAACATAGAAGATTATTAATTTAATTTAATCAAAATAAATGTATACATAGAGATATTAAACCAGATAGAATCTTTATTAGTTTTAATGAAGTTAGAGTATACAAAATTGCTTATTTTGGATTTTATAATTGAATCAACAAAATTTCAGTTTAATTATATGTGGGAATGCATTACATGCAGCTCCAGAAAATAAATTAGCATAATATTACAAATAGACAATTGATATATGAAGTCTTGGTTTTTAGATTCTTTAATAAAACAATTAAACTGGCCCGAACAAGTATAAGTTATCGAAGAATGTAAATTATTTTTTAAGTAGTTTTGCAACTATTACCGCAATATCATCATACATATGAAGAATTTATTAGCTTAAGTTACTCAAGAAACACCTTTAAAACTAGAAAATTTAGAATAAATTTTATATTTTCCTTTAGTTGCTTAAATTTAGAGGGTATGCTATAAAGATAAAAATGAATCCAAAGTAAAGAATTATGAGAATGATTTTGGTTGATAATTAAAATGATATAGAGGAGTAAAACCTTTAATCAATCAACAAGTGAATAGAATCAATAAAACATGCAATCAGAAGAAAATTAATTAGAGCAAACAGCTAATTAATTTCTTAAAGTCTAAGCATAGCCTTACATTGACTTTAAGTTAAATTAACCCTATATTTGGAAATTTAAATAGAACATGTGAAAGAAGAGTGACTAAGAAATAGATAGCTCAACTTTAGCTGTGATATACTATAAATAAACAAAATTAAGCAAAATACAAATAACTTAAAAATCTTGCAAATCAATTTTGTAAAAGTAGCTACATAATAAAAAGATAAATTATAATTAAAAATCATTTAATAGTATTTCATATTTCTAAATTAAATATGATATTTAGATAAATGAATAATCATTTTAGGAAGCTAAACTTTTACATCCGAAAAATAAATTTAGAATTAAGATAAACTCAAACAGATTTTGTTAAACAATTTTATTTCTCATTAATCATCTAAATATAATCCTTTTCAAATCTAAATAATCTTAAAAATTATACTCGACATAGCTTAAAGATAAAAATGAATTTATTAAATTGATTGAGCATCATGCTTGGCTTAGTTTTACAGTATATTTTCTAATTATTGCTTAATAATAAAAGTATAAAGTAAATTTGAGGAGAATATCCCTTTTATAGTATAATGTTGATATTTTAGTAACTTTATTTTATAATAGAGTATTAGAGTTATGGTGATTATAAAGTAAATTATCTATTTCTTTTGTAATTTATCTTGTAAATCTAGTTTATATTTTCCTTTATTTTTATAAATGGGTTTTTATACGTTATTTGTACGAGGACTTAACGGTGACACGTCAACCTTTGGTGAATAGCATTAGATTACTTTGGAAACAACTGTTTCTAAACTAAAGGATATAGTTTCAAGCTAGCTGAAAATAGAAAAATCAAAATTGACTCTTATATTTCAAGCAAAGCAGTTATAGGAAGATCTCAAGTTACAGGACTATAATATCGAAAATAATAGTACTCTTTTCTGTGTGTTTTCAGTAGTAGGAGGAATAAAGCAAGCATAATGACTTAAGTTTTACTTATTTTATATATTGTAAGAATATCAAAATATTAGACTTATTAAATCTATTTAAGTTATCTAATTATTATTTATACACTCTTACAGATGGCTAGCTCTTAATGAAAGCATTTTATGTATATAATATTTGAAATTTTAGTCTTTTATTACATATTGACTCTAATTGCTCACTTTGATATATTAGATGCTTGAGCTTTACAAATATATTAAATCCCTATTTGATTAGAGTTACTGCTTATATTGGAATAGAAACTTCTTCTACTAAATTATTAAATCTTTTATTTTTTCTTTATAACATTTTGGTTATTTGAAAATACAAAATGTTAATAAAGGAAATTAGGGGATGATTCTGTACTTTTAGATTTCCTAGCAATATAATAAATTTACCTCAGAATAAATTTTCCAAGCTAAAAGAGAGCATAAACAGATTCCATTATAGTTAATGTATTATAATAATCTATCTAGATGAATCATAATATATTACTAATTTGTTCTAACTTATGAGAGGATACTAACAGGTATATCATCAACAAGATACTTATAGATATAAAATAACTTAGATAAATAACCTAATCTTCTATTCTAATTTATGATAAATATTATTTGCTTAATTAACTCAAAATTTGTTCATCCATATTTCTTTAAAATTAATAAAGAAACAATCTTTATAGGTATTAGTTCATCTAACTAATTTAGTTTTATAAGTGATATCATTAAAAGTAGATTAAAGCTTTAAAGGGATAATTTAATATTCATAGCAATTTTAGTAATTATATACATTTATCTTTTTTCTAATTATTTAATCTTAGCGAAACTAGATGAGAAAAAATATATATCAAGTTGTTGTTCATCATGTAGAAAAGCTAAATCAAAGAAAATTTTCTGATAATTTCAATTGAATAGTTCAACTTTTCTTTTTTAAATAGATTATCGCTAGAAGTATAACTTTTACAAACTTATAATATCTTCCAAGGAAAAGTTTCTTTAGTACTAGTTTATGTCTGCTTTGTCCTTAATTTATAAACCTAAACTCTCTAATTAATTGCTTGAATGAGCTTTAATAAATTGTATGCTTTCATTTTTACAAACTTACTAGTTTATTTCAATTAAGCATGATTTCTTGATCCCAATGGTTCTTTACTTATACTGAACTTTAGCTACTTTAAAGCTCTAAATTAATAAAAATGTAAAGAAAATATTAGAATGATGGCTATAATTAAATAATAGATGAATAGAAATAAGACTAAATTAGATTTAGTAAAACATTGAATAACTAAGAAGTTTCTAGTTATTATAAAAGTAATTAAACCTTCAAATGCTTACAATTATTTAATATAATATCATCATTATTTTAACCTTTTTAGATTTTAGTAATTAAAGTTGTCTTTAATTATCAAATTTATATAGTTCCTATTCATTTAATTTACTAATATTTAAGAAACCTTAATCAATTCATACTTTAAAGTCAAGAATCTCATTATTAAGTACTAGTTCGATTCAAAGGCCTTTAGAGATGAGCAGTATACTTTGGCGATTGTAAATCTCTAGGGCTTCCAGTTTTAGGAATAACTAAATTTTTCTGAATGAGGAGTCGCAAGTCGTTGACCTCGTAAAATAAACAGAAACTCCTTAATTTAATGAAACAGAAATGATAAACTTAGTTAAAATATTAAGAGACTTATACTTTACTATCATTATATACAAATGCAATCATAATAAATAATTTCTAGTTTATATTTAGAAGTTAAATCTTCCTTTCAAAGCTTTTCACATTTGATATTTTAACAGCAAACTCTCTTAATAATTTTATTAACTTGGATTAATATAAAAGTAAGACTTAAACCTTATTTCCCTAATAGTGATATTAAATATGATTAGGCAAGATGCTTACCTTGCTTGACTTAGTTTTACAGTATATTTTCTAATTATTGCTTAATAATAAAAGTATAAAGTAAATTTGAGGAGAATATCCCTTTTATAGTATAATGTTGATATTTTAGTAACTTTATTTTATAATAGAGTATTAGAGTTATGGTGATTATAAAGTAAATTATCTATTTCTTTTGTAATTTATCTTGTAAATCTAGTTTATATTTTCCTTTATTTTTATAAATGGGTTTTTATACGTTATTTGTACGAGGACTTAACGGTGACACGTCAACCTTTGGTGAATAGCATTAGATTACTTTGGAAACAACTGTTTCTAAACTAAAGGATATAGTTTCAAGCTAGCTGAAAATAGAAAAATCAAAATTGACTCTTATATTTCAAGCAAAGCAGTTATAGGAAGATCTCAAGTTACAGGACTATAATATCGAAAATAATAGTACTCTTTTCTGTGTGTTTTCAGTAGTAGGAGGAATAAAGCAAGCATAATGACTTAAGTTTTGCTTATTTTATATATTGTAAGAATATAAAAATATTAGACTTATTAAATCTATTTAAGTTATCTAATTATTATTTATACACTCTTACAGATGGCTAGCTCTTAATGAAATCATTTTATGCCTATATAACTAAATATTTTTATAGTAATTATTCTAATTGTATTATCTAATTTAGTTATACTTATTAATTGATAGACTATAGGATGATTATAGTTGAGCTTTTATAAAGTTTAGATAAGCTATTTATTTAATTTTGTTAATTAGAAATAAATAATTTATAATTTTATACTCTCCTTAAAGATATTTAAGCTTATACAACTATGTAGCACTAATATACTAAAACTCTAATTATAACTTAATACATTTAACTAGTTATCGTTGTTCTTTTAAGATAGAAGGTTATTGAATTAATTAAATATGATAATAATTCCTTTTTAATTAGCCTTAATGCCTAAGATTGTAAATAAATGTTAAAATAATGATTATAGGTTTAAATGATTAATAATTATAATAGCTTAAATAAATAGTTGTAAAAGATAGCTTATTATTTAATAGTAACTTTGTGTTATTCTAAGTTAATATAATTAAAGCTATATTTAGGATTGTTATATCAAGGTTCTGTATTTATCTCATTATTAACTAGAAAATATTCTTTTAAGTAATTATCTTTATTAATTATTTTGGTATATAGAGTCCTAATATGTTTGTCTAAGTAATTTAGTAATCTAAAACATTTAATTTAATGTTTATTTACACTTTAACTTTAAACATATTTAGCAAGGATATCATTAATTAAAATTTACTAGAGATTAAGACTCTTTTTAATAGATCTTAGTTAAGAATTATAAATCAGACAAAAATCAGATAATTCATAATATTTTATGATTTAATTGAAACTAAATTAAATATTTGACAATTATGCCCTTTTATAAACTAAATACATAGTTAAAGAAAAAACTTGCATAATTCTATTAAATAGACTTTATTAGTAACTTAACATTTCTAGATTTAAAAATCAAACAATAATAGATGTCTAGACATGGATGCTATCTTAAAATTATCCTCAATAGCTATTTTAATTATTTCTTTAATAATTATCCTTAATTTAATTACTTTAAATAGAAATAAAGCTTCTATAATCTTTATTTAGATTTAAAGATAAATCTAGATAAAATACTTTAAATCAATTTAATAATTACTATCAAATATAAGCCATTTAATCTTTAGCCTAGAGCAAAATACACTATTTCCTAGTTTATTCATTTTAACCAATGTATTTTATCACTTATAATATTTATATATTTATGAGTGAAATTATCTCTTATCTCTATAAGCTTTACTACTATAACTGAATAACACTTACTTAAACCTACCTCTTTCCATATTTTACTTTACAATTGTCTTTATGTTTATATTAATCTATTTTTGGCTTAACTATTGTTCCTCCAATTAGATAAATCGAAAGTTATATCAAGTAAGGATAATTAAAATTTTATATTGTAATAATTAAAAATAATCTCATAATATAAAGGATATATACCTACAATACTGAAATTGATTATTTAATAGCTTATTTAAATTTGAGTATTATAATTTAAATTATTTCAAACCTTTTAATAAGAAGAAAATAATAAGCATCATTTAAGGAGATTCTAATTAGCATTTTTAATTTGCAATACAGTTGTTGTAAAATGAAAGAAGATAATATATTAGAAAGTGAAAGAATAAAGGATGTAAATTTAAGTAGCTTTATCACTTAAATTAAATAAGTAAATAAACCAGAGTCAGAAAAGCTATTCTAAAACTAGCTATTAAAAGATATTAGTAGGCTAATAATGATTGATAAAAGACATTCAAACTAAAAAATAATTAAATAGTAAGTTGAAATATATTTGGTTCGAAAACAAAAGAGAAATTCCTTAAGAAATTTAAATAAAAGGTATTTAAATAATAGACAACGTATCAGAAAAAGAAACATCTAGGATAAATTTATTGCAATAATTGAAATAAGAGAACATGAAAAAAGTTAAATTTAGTGTAATTTACTATAACTCTTAAGAGAAAAAGCTTACTAGAACAAGAAGAATGAAAACTTTCGTTAAAAACTAGAAAATGTAATTCATAAATAAATAATCGAAGACGAGGAATTTTTAGATATTTGGATGTAAATTGTAGAATAAACCAAAGAAAAACCTTTTTAATTGAGTAGTAATAAAAGAATAAAGTGCTTAAGAACCAAAACAATATAATAGAAATAATATTTTGCTAGCTGAAGATTAAAAATTTAAAATAAACACTGTTGTAAGCTTTTGGAAGAATACAACTAAAAATATTTATAAAATACAAATGGTTTAGAAGATTGGAACTCTTTTAAAGATATATGAAAAATTAAGCTTATTCTTATTGATAACTCTTTGAAGTTTAAATTTTAGTAAAATAAGAAAAAATAATAAAAGCTTGATATTTTTCCAAGCTAAAAAGCCTAAAATTAATGGTAAGTGGTAATAATGATTTTATACATGTAGATGGCACAAAGAGAGCTGGAATTGTCGTTCATTACATAAAAAATTTACTATGAATGATTTAAGAAATTTATCGAAAGTTACATGAGAAAAAGATAAATTTTAGATTATAAATTAATTAATTTTTCGTTCTTATCAAAGCATTCATTTTTCACTATTGTGTTAAATTCTAAATAACAATGCTAAATATTTAAAAATTATTAAATATATATCTAGTCATTTGTCTGTATTTAGAGTAATGATACTGTTGCTTCAACTATAATATACATATTTTATATTTTATATAATTTTAGCTAGATTAAAAATAAGAAAAGCTTTCGCTTATTTCTTAAATTAGTTGTGAATTTCTATACAAATTTATCATTCTAATAAAGAGAAATTTTTGTACTAAAATTAATAGAAATGAAAAAATAAAAATATTGCTATTTAATTATTTCATTAACATCATTATACAGTTTTAATTATGCTAAAAGGGATTTTAAAGTATCTTATTAAAATAACTAGAGCAATATTTGTATCTTTTTAAACTTTTAGTTTCTCGTTAAAGTTTATATATTTCAATTAAATAAGACGTTCATAAATAACAATACCTTTCAAAAATAAAATGAAATCATTATTTCAAAAACTGTAAAATCAGTTTATTTATCTAATTTATGGATTAATGCTAGATAAGAAAAAATATTATAAAATTATAGTATGGAAGAATTATAGCAAGAAATTTAAGCTTTAGATTTTAATTTGCAATAAGACTTTTTAGCATGGAAAAGAAGAGCATATAGACTATGTATAAAAATCAAAATAAGCTTATTTTCTTCTTGGCGAATTGTTTGAAACTTTTAATTAGATTTATCTTAAAAAATGTTTAATCTTTCTAAACAAAAATTCATGAAAATTAGAAATTTTTATAGTTAATTTTATTTCTTTTATTGTATGCTTTGATGATAGTTTATTTATCTTTCTTTAAATTAAAAATGTTAATTAATATTGTAAATTTTATTCTTTTTTAGTGTTAAAAATGATAAATCAAAGGAATAAAGCTTGGCATTTGAAAGTTATTTACTTTTTTAAGATTATAATTATTAATTCTGAGACAAAACTCTTTAAATCAACTTAATTCTTTGGATAGTTATTATCGATAAATGCCAATATTATATCCCTAGCTTTCATTTTTTATGCTTTATTCTCTTCAAATAAATAACTAGATAATTATAAAATGAGAA
The DNA here is from genome assembly GCA_946699065.1 of Loxodes magnus. Lineage (NCBI taxonomy): Eukaryota > Ciliophora > Karyorelictea > Loxodida > Loxodidae > Loxodes > Loxodes magnus. Next base: position 41,357 of record CAMPDV010002276.1, on the reverse strand, counting down.
TAGTTTTTGATAGTTATTTTAGTAATTTACATTGCTTAGCTATGCCTTTTATAAACTTAATTTAATATATCCTTTAGTTTAATGTTTATCAATGATATATTTGCTTTAATGTTCGAGTTTCCCTATTTAAACTAGCATAGATTTATAAATTATAATTCTATTACTTATTTATTTACGCTTAAATTTTCAATGTGCTTAGAGAAAACTGCAAACAATAATTCTGGATTTGGATACTTTTTACATATTCTCTAGTTACTTAATGATTTTTTATTTTTATTTTATTTATTATAATAATTTCTTTATAGCTAAAACTGAGTTTGAATATATTGTTTTTAATCTATATTTGATTATAATTATGTTTACATTATAAATATTTTTCTTTAATATTTATATCTTTAGTATTATATCTTAAGCATTTGTATCTCTAGTGCTAAAACTTATTTATCTTAGGTATTATTTAAACTTAAATAACCCTTTTTAATTTAACCCTTTGGTAGCAATTTTTTATTTTAGGTTTGTTTAAATATATAATAATAATTATTTTTGTTTATATCTTAAATTGATTTAAGCCTAATTCTTTAACAACTATCAAATCAATTTTATTATATTCACTCCAAATATTTTAAGTTTATTAGTCCTGAAAATAAAGATTTCTCTCCTTTTCATAAACATTTCAAATATAGATATTTTTTCTATCTAACTTAGTAGATATTTATTTTAATATATTTACTTAAATTAATGAGAAAATAATTAGCTTTATGACTATTCTATTTAGACATCTATTATTTTATTGGAAATATTTAATAAAGGGAAAACTTTTATCTTAAAGTTAATTTAAGTATCTACATTAATTTTAGAATATACCTATTTATTCTTTAAGCTATTAAAGTCTCTATATTAAATTCTAGTTAATACTATTCTAAATATTATTTGGAAAATTATTCTTAGTAATAACGAATATCATGAAGTTTAGTTTAAATTATCACTGATAGTTCTATGTATTTATTCTTAATTATTAACCAAGTTATTACATAAAAAATTATTTACTAAAGTCCAGCTATTTACATTATGTAAAAATAAGTGTTTACCTTTTACTTGCAATATACTCTAACACTCAAATATTTGTTAAGGATTCTCTTTGTTAAAACTAATATAAATATATACAAATTATTTCTTTCCTTATCTTTATTTTTTTAATTTAATTTAACATAATTTCTTAAATTAGATAAGTATAATTATTTTACTAAGGTTCTAAGTATAGTGGAGCTAGAAAAAAATTGAATATGCTTTTAACTTGAGTTTGTGGACAAGAGTTAAATTTACTAAATAAGTGTATTAAATATTAATTTAACCTTAATAAAAGCTAATTTAATATAAGTACTTAAATTAAGTTAATAATATAGCTCAGAGCAACTTCATTATATCTTTAGTTTTTATTGGCTTAGTTATAAATTAATCCGCTCCTGCATTTAGAGCTTCTTGCTTCTTTTAGAAATCATCATGTCCAGTGCAAACTAAAATTTTCATTTTTTCTTACTAATTTTAAGAATTTTCGAACTTTCTTACTGTCTTCACTACCTCAACTCCACTAAGACTAGGTAACTCTCAATCAATAGTAAGTAAGGTAATTTTATATCAGTTACGAGATAAATACTCTTAAAGTTAGTTTTCAGTTATATCATTAAAAATCTTGAATTTATAATTATCACTGCAGCACTAAATCTACTGTTTCAGTAAGTCAGCTTGAAATTCATCATCTTCAATGATGACAATTTTGTTTTTAGCCTCTAGCTATAAATTGCTTTTTATGCTATTATAAGATAAAACAAATCCTTATATCTCCTACTTTTCCTACTTTAAAACTTTCCACATATTATAAATGTCTTAAGCTTTGATAGGCTTTGATATAACTTTTTGAACTCCAAGTTCATTGAGAGATTTATAAATCTCCATTTTATTAAGATTTTTTGTCATGAAGATAATAGGAGTTACTAGTCAACCTCTACTAACTTCAAAGTCTATGATTTTCTAAGCGAAGTTAATTCCATGACTATCTTTTAATTTATCATTTATTAGAATAAAATCATAGAAATTCATCTACTTCTCACTAAAATTTTTTAAGGCACGAAGACTACTTTTTTCAGCAGATACTTCACATCCCATTTATTATAAAACTTTCTTTTGTTAAACTTGATCGTTTTGATCTCTTTCGACAAGTAAAACTTTCACATCTCCCATATGATAATTTTCCTTGGTTACTTCGTATGTCTACTCCTACCTCATTACTTCTAGTGGTAATTTTATTAAAAACTTTGTTCCTTATCCTAATTGAGATTCCATTTCAATACTGCCACCATGCTGCTCAATAATTTGCTTCGTAATTCATAGGCCTAATCCTGTTCCTCCAAATTTATTAGAAATGCTATTATTTGCTTATATAAAAGGTTGAAACAACTTTTTTTGATTTTCAGTAGAAATACCAATGCCTTCATCTACTATTTCAATTATTAAAGTTCCTCTCTTCTCAGATTCCAAGGTATATAAAACAGGAAAATAATTATTTTGCTTGCATTATATTAGAGCCTTGTTCACTATTTTGTTTAAATCTTTCTTAGAACTTTATTTTTTTGGAAATCGCAAACATTAAGTAGGGTTTAGTTAATAAAAGGAACTTGTACTTGGTGAGTTAATTTATAAAAGATTTTTTAATTCATTATCATCCACTTGAGGCTCTCCTAACTTTGATTGATCAAGATTGATTTAAATTTAAGGACTAACTACTACGTCTTCTTACTTAGGTTCAATAATGCTATAATTTACTGCTTTAGATTTCTTTTGTGTCATTTTTTTATTCTATTTACGTTCTTTTTACATTTCCAACAAATTGATTTGTGATAATTGTGCTTATTTTGTTAACATATCTACTTAAATTAGTTCTTTCTAATTTAAGTGAGTAACAAAAGTTTTTTTCCTGTAGAAATCTTTCCTTGAAAAAAAAGAAGAAGCTCTCATGTAAATGTTACCTGACATGTCTTCGTTTATATTATAGGAAAGTTAAAAATGAGCTAAATGTATATTTTATTCGTTTGCATGAATAAGTGTTTTCTAGTTTTCTGTTATTTACTCTTCTGATATGCTTGAATCATCAGGAATCCATTTAAAATAAATTCCTACTAATCCATCTTGAGTGAATTTGATTGCATTGCCTAATAAATTCATTATTACTTACTAAATCTTTACTGAATCTATTATTAGTCATTTAGGAACTAAAGAATCTACTTTTGTTTCTAGCACAATGCTGTTTTCTAAGACTTTCGATAACTTGGATTAAACAACAGTTCAAAGGATTTTTCTGATTTAAGTTGGATTTGTTGCTATAGTAAACTAGCCTGCTGCTATTTTTTCAGCGTCTAATACGTTATTTACTTAGTTTATCAGAATTTCTCCACTACATGAAATCATTTCTATCAGCTAGCTATGGTTTTATTACATCTATTTTGAGGATTTAAGTATTTCAATACTTCCTAAAATAGCGTTTAAAGGATTTCTAAGTTCATGATTCATGGCGGCCATGTATGCATTTTTAGTTTTTTAAGAGTTTTCTTAGGATTCAAGTTTAGCTTTAAGCTAGTCAATAATTTGCTGATTTTTCAAGTCAGTTAAATGAGAAATAGCAATTACTAGTATTTAGAATAGAAAAATAGCCGATTATATAAAAAGTTTTCTTCTTAGCAGCTATTCTTTTAAACCTCCGTCAATTTATTATCTAGCTCAGCGAAAAAAAATAAAGCCACAAATATAACTGAAAACAGTAATTATGAAGTACTAAATAATAGTAGCTTTGCTATTTTATTTCTTCTAAGCGATAACTGGGATTGTTAATCAAAAGCTTACAATTAAGCTTAATTCAGGTAAATCCATTGATAACCCAAGGCACAGTATATAGAAACCTCCTCATAATAGAGCTTTGCTGGCTTCTATACTTCTTGTTTTAACCAAGACATTCGGGCTCACAAAAAGCAATGCAATTCATAGAAAGAATAAAGAAAGCTAAAAATAGGAAAAAGTGAAAGAGTTCAAGAGTTAAGATAGTAACATGATAATGACTATGAAGACTGCCCCTGATAAAGAAAGCTTTAAAAATATCTTGCATTTATCTAAAAACTCTTCTTGATTTTATTAATCTCTTTCCTTAATCTTTTACTCTCAAAAGTTTAAGTATCTCTCTACAACTGATTGAAGCTTTTCTTCGACCATAAGCATATTTAATTATAAGTTTTAATATGATATTGCTTTAATAGCTTTAATAGCTTTAATAGCTTTAATAGCTTTAATAGCTTTAATAGCTTTAATAGCTTTAATAGCTTTAATAGCTTTAATAGCTTTAATAGCTTTAATAGCTTTAATAGCTTTAATAGCTTTAATAGCTTTAATAGCTTTAATAGCTTTAATAGCTTTAATAGCTTTAATAACTTTAATAGCTTTAATAGCTTTAATAGCTTTAATAGTTTTAATAGTTTTAATAGCTTTAATAGCTTTAATAGCTTTAATAGCTTTAATAGCTTTAATAGTTTTAATAGCTTTAATAGCTTTAATAGCTTTAATAGCTTTAATTATTTATTTAACTAAGCTTTTAAGTAAGTTACCTTATAAATTGACTTAAAGGCTTTTAAGCTAAAATTAAATCCCCATAGTATTTTAACTTTTTATCAAAGCCAATCAAATCTCTGAAAAAGGAAGTTTTATTCTTGTGCTAGTTAAACAGCCTTAAATTCTTTCTGATTTATTTTAAATAATTAAGCTAAATAACTAATTAATATCCTTATCTGAATATACAGTTTAAAAATTCTATTTTTAATTGTATTTTTAAGATTTAAGAAGAGAGATGAATCTTAATATCATGATATAAATAGAAGATTTGAAAATAACAAATTGTTTCAGGTAAAATATAAAAATAGGAAACTTATAATGCTATATCAGCCATATCGTTATTACATCATTCTACTCTATTATTAAATATAATTAATTAAGCAAATCTAGTCTTTTATTAAACCTTTTCTTTCCTTCTCTAAAGTATTTCCTTTTATTACCTTTTTTGTTTGTTAACCTTATAAGGTTCGGTATCAAAAATAATAATAGAGTTTAATATAAATTTTATTGTTAGTTGATTATATATACGAAGTTGATATAATCTAGCAACTTTAAGTAATTACAGTGTTAAAATTAGTAAACTTTTTCAAGTACCGAATGAAAAGGAAGCTCCTAAGATATAAATAAAAATTTTGCTCATAAATAATCTAAAATTAATTAAAGCTTTAATAATTTAGGGAAAGGCAATATCTATCTTAGCTTATATAAAATTACAATAGCACTATTTAAGTTTTTTATTATTAATATGCTTCATAAATAATTTAGAATTATCTCATTCTATAAGGGAAAAATATATTCAGATAATTATAATTTTTTAAATTAAGCAAAAACAAATAGTTAATCTTAGTTGTATTATATACTTTTCAATTATTACCTTTTACTATATAAATTAAAGTTATTTCATAAGACGAATGCGTAAAGATCGAAAGATAAAATAACCTTTTAAATAAGCACTTTAATGAGCTTCTAAATTTAATACCCAATTAATAAAAACCTATTTTTGTTAATTATTTTAAAATAGCTTCTGAGTTATTAGATATAAAAGTTAATAAATATACACATAATTTTAAGTTATCAATCATAACTTAAATTGACATCCAATTGTTTATTTTATCTATAGGGCTTTTATTAAAAAGTTTAAATTTACTTATTTGTTTTAATATTTATCACATTCAGTTATGCACCAAAAACTTTAAATCTAAGATTATATTAGCACATAATATAATAAATTATTTTTAATTTAATTTGCTTAAAATATTCAGAATCAAAAGCAATTTAGTCTAAGTAAATCAAAGCTAATTTCTTTCGTTCACTATATAAAAAATCAAATTTCTATTTCTTATGCATCTACGAGCTGAAAAATGATTTGCATCTTTAATCTAACTTATTATAATGTGAGATATAAGTTTAACTATATAATGAAATGCTAGTTTTTAGCAAAATAATTATTTAAATTAGGTCTAATTTTTCTTTATTTTATGTATTTAGCATCTCTTTAAGTGGCTATTATTATCTATATTCATTACTTTAGAATTAATTCACATAGAACTTTTAGTTTCTCAGATTCTTCTCATTACTGTCAAATGTATATGCCAAGCTATGAAAAGTATATAAATAGGTGTTATAAATATATATAATTATAGACTGATTCTAGATTATATTTATTAAATCTTTATATAATAAATAAATAAATAAATAAATTGATTATAGAGCGTGTAGCACTCTCATTGGTGCGCAGCTCTTTAAAAAAAATGTTTCATACTGACAAGAATGTTTCTTACTGATAAAATTATCAGATACTGATAAATCTTGTTCAATACTGGTATAATTATTCAGTACTAATAAAAATGTTCAATACTGATATAATTTTAGAATACCCGTAATCTTTAATACTTACTGGAGGTCCAAGGACATAGCAGGATTGTGTCTCATTGCATCACCGAAGCAGAGGACGACACATGTCAATTATGGGTACTTAAATTCCCCACCTCTGATGAAACTCGCAATATTATTTCTTTTTCGTTCCAGAATTAAAAATAAACGAAGCCAAGCCAGTGCCGAAGGTCTAAGAATCTTATGTCTCGATGCCAAACCAAAGCAGAGGAAGACATAAAGTTGATTATGGGTACTTAACTTCCCCAACCTCTGATGAAGATGACCTTGTTGTTCACCTTCGAACAACTATGGAGGTTTTAAAATATATATTAATAAAATTCAGATAATCTTACAAAGTTATTATATATTTTAACTAAGGATTATATCACTACTTCTATATAGAGATTATATTAATTTATTTAGCTATCGAATTATATAGCTATAATGACTATAAAATCAGTACTCTTATCGTTTCTATTTTAAGCAGAATCAGTTAAAATGTCTAAGTTAGCAGCTTTCTAATTTAAATTATTTAAATGTTTGCAAATATTAATTATATATAATAAACTTTATATTCTTTCAAGTCTTATTCTATTTATTAGATACATTTAATTTGAAAGACTTTAATATTAAATTTAGTTTTTTTAAGTAATTATGATTTTAATAGAAGACTGTGCTTTTAAGATTATAAGCTTAGAAGTGAAATTATTATGTTCATAGTTATAAATATATATCATTAATATTTTGTTATGAACTCTTTTTCTTATTACATCTTTATTATTTCAACTATTAACTGTTGATATATTATAGTGTTCCAAAACATTTTATAAAGTTAATTTTTTCTTTTAGTTATTGTAGAGAAATTGCTTATTTCTGCTACCAAAATTTTTCATATTTTTCTATTTCACATGATTCTTTCGAAGCAATCAATTAAATTTAATTTGTAAGAATATTAAAATCAATAAATTTAAGTGTTAAACATTCGTATTTTATTAATCAATTTTTCATTAGTTTTCTAAAAGTTAAAGAGTTGATTTAAATAATGAAATAAATAGCATAATTATATATTTTATACATATATTTATTTTCTTCATAATAAAATTTTATTATTATACATTTTCTCAGATATTTAGTTAAATAAAAGCATTTTAAAAATTTATTTCTTTCTTTTTAAGTTTTATGGTAGCTTTGGAATCTTTTTAAACTAAATATTTATGTGCTTAAATTTCTTACAATAATGGGATTTATTTTTAGTATTGCTTGATCTTATCTTTCTATCAGAGTTAAAATATTGACTAGTTTAAGTTTATTATTATTAATAAGTTATTAATAAGCTATAAAGTTCCCAAATTATTATAAAAAATAAAAAAATAAAATTTTAGTTTAATGAATATCAAATAAACAATTAATTAAGCTGTCATTTAAAATTTATATAATAGTTTATCAATTTCAGTCAAATTTCCTTCCAAAAATTCTAGTTTGTAAATAGAAGGACTAAAAATGAGGTTAAATTGATACCAAATAAGTATACTTTCACTTATATCTATAGTAGGCTTAATTAGTTTAATTTATAAAAATTTATAAAATTTAAAAGAGATTTATTATATAATAATTTTTACTTTATTCTAGTTAAAAGAATCTTAGTATTTATGCAAGCTAATTTATATAAATATTGCTGTAATGAGAAAGAGACGATTATTACATTTTTAATATCCTGCATTAAAATGAAATAATATTTTGATGAGGTTATTAGACAATTATTCATGAAAAAAAGATTCCCATACTTGCAAATAATTATTTATAATTAATAAAATTTGATAATTTAAATAATTATCACTTTAATACATTTCTTTATTTATTTTTATCTTTTACTACTATCAGATATATAGTATATTATAATTTTTGTATAGAAGTATATTAAAAGAAATATAATAAAAGCATCAACTATGATTAAAATAATTTTAGATACTTTATATAAGATTTAACTTAAACATTTCTTTTATATTTTAGAGTCTTTCAAGACTTTTGTTTAATATCAGCAGATGGAATTAAATTTTTTATTAAAGTAATAGCTGTAGCATTTGCTTGAACTTTTAAATTTTTATATCTGATATTTAATTATTTAAGACTACTGAAAATTAGAAAGACCATGCTTAATTAACTTTAGGAAGTTATTTTCTGAAAGGCTATCTTAATTAATCAAACTCATTTAAAACCTAAAAAATATTAAAGATACTTATTTATTTTACTTAGTAACTAATAGCCTTAATAAGAATGCTTATCTAATAAAAAATTAAATATTCTTATTAAAATCGCTTTAATGATACTTGAATTAGGTTATTAACTTAAATAATTATTAATTAACATTAAATTAAAATCACATAGTTGAATAAGAGCTTTGATTATAATCTAGAGATAATAAAAAAACTAATTAAATATATTAGCTAAAGCTTTATAAAACTTAATTAATAGTTACTATAAATAGTTATTAATAGTAGCTTTAATATTTTTTAATTATTTGATTAAGGCATTTTATATAAATTTGAAGAGGGAAAAATTAAAAAGCTTATATATTATAACTTTTACAATTGAGAAGATAAACTTAGGAAGATATACTAGAAATTTATTTAATGATAATTAAGATATTTTAGCTTATTCTAAATTGATGGTCTTAAAATATAAAAAATCTGGCTAATTTATTAGAAATTAATTCTTTAATATTCTAAATGTTCCTTTCAATCTTTTCACTACAATTTTTTAATGAAATACCGACAACTATTTATTACTGAAGATATTAGGAAATAGCGTGATAAAGACCTTTTTACAATCTACTGATTTAAATTTAAAATAAAAAGAGAAAGAAATTTAAAATTTACAAAGCCATTATTATATAATAAACTTAACGAAGGGTAATTATCAATTAATTACTTAATCTCTCATTAAAAAATGGATTAATCTCTTCGACTCTCGAAAAATTAACTTAGAAACCTAAAGAGAAAAGCGGCAAAAGAAATTTAGAAAAAATAATAACAATAGGAGGAGTCAAGCTCTTCTTCAGAATGTAAAGTTATGGTAGGATAAATAGAGATAAATTAACCTAAAAACGAAACTAATCAAAAACTTTAAATTTAATTAGACCAAATGTAAAAAGTAATCTCAAATTATGAAGAAACAACTTACAACTTAGGCGAAAAAATACGGGAACTAATGAGTAACATAGAAGATTAGAACAACGAATTACTAATACTTAGAAGATAACTTATTCGTAGCAAATTAATAACGGAAGAATAACTCTGAACTTAATCATAATAAAATTTTAAATACGACACAAAAATGGAAATAGAAAAAATACCAATAGAATTAAAAACAGAATTGAATCCAGAAAAAGAAATGATTGCTACAAGTTTCATTAAAAGATTAAAAAATATAGAAAATAAATTATCATAAAAAAGAACGAAATAAAGACAATAATACAAACTTTGTTGATGTTGCGAATCAAATCAACATATTTTAAAAAACTGTTGATAATGAAAGAAAATAAACGAATAAGAGCAGAAAAGAACATGGAGACAACTCAATAAACTATGAATAACTCCAACAGGGATCTACAAATAAAAGCTTTTTGCAAGACCACTTGAACGGTTACAGTGGTAACCTTCCACTTAATAAAAAGGTCGTGGATCACACCCACGTTAAAAAAACTGTCCGCAATAACTGGTTGCAATTCCAGAGAATGCAAAACTCTACTAACTTTAAGTATATTATTATTATTATTATTATTACTTAGTCTCTCATTAAAAAATGTATCTAGTACATTTAAAATAAATCCTCATTATTTGAATAGATACACTACTCTTTTATCAAAATAGCCTCAATTTAATTAATTCCTATCTTTATAATTTATTAATACACTCTTTCCTTGAAGAAAATATTGTCGTTGTTGAATCATTCAATTTATAATTATTTCTGCTAATATTTTATAAATAAAACAGCTTTTAGATATATGATATATGATATATGCATAGCAACTTTATTGTCAAGTTTAAATTGGTATAAAATAAATATCCTCAGATTAATTATAAATAGGATGAATTAAGAATGAAAAATAATTATCTAAAAGCTAGGTTTCTTAATATAGTGAAATTAATTATATAATGTTAATGAGAAAAATATATTTATCATAATACAAATTACATATCTAAGATAAATAATAAAAGTTAATCAACAAATAAAAAAATATCGTTGAGATCTAATAACTTCTATACCTACAGATCACTCTATTAATATTCTTTAGTATTTTAATTCCAAAAGAAATAATAAAGTAGCTTCAGTATTTTTTTATTAATTATTGCTATAAAAATTAAAGTGTAAGATAAAGTTATTCTTTTTAACTAATTATTAAAATTAAAACTAATATAAAGATTTAATAGTGCATAAATTAAAATTAGAAGGCTATTTTAAAGCAATATATTTTCAATTAAATAAAAGATATTAAATTTAATTCTTTCTAACTATTTGAGAATAAACTTAAGATGATTAAATAAATTGGCAATACTTTATTTTAATTAAGAATTATTTTAATAAGTTTAATATATCAATCTGATGTATAAAATACAAATTTATATATTTTAGCTCACTAATAGCTAAAATAATTTTTATAGAAAGTGGAGAGTAGATATATAATAGTAGATTTTTAGATAACAAAAGCTTTATTATCATACTCTTATAATTTAAACATTTTATAGCTTAAGTTATTTCTTTATATAGATTTATAGAGAGATAAATATAAATTTTTTCTTTTATATAATTCCTAAAAGTATACTATAGCTTGAAATTTTAAAGATTCATTTCATTAATTTGTCTTGATTATCTTTAATAGCAAAGCCTATAGTATAAAAGATTCAATCCTTATAAAAGTTTTATATCCCTATAAATTATTTAGCTATGTAATATAATTGTTTTATAGGATATAATTTTAAGAATAATCAGTTTATAAATGATTATTTCTTAATAAATGTTTATTATAAAACAATTAACATAAGATTGTCTAAATTTAAAGCAAAAATGAGATTTCTATATTAAAACAAAAGTTAAACATATCTATAATAATTTAATTATATTTTTAGGTTCTTATTTTAAAATATATATTTGATTGTCATTATATGCTCCTTTATCTCTATAATTGCTTTAATTTATATAATTTCTTTACTAGTTAATTAGTAATTAAAATAATAAAATATCTGACTAGATATAGATAATAAGTTACAATTATTAATTAATATTTCCAATAATTCTTCCCTTATATTTGCCTCATTTTTTATTTTTATTTCCTTATCTTTTTAAATTATAAAACTTATTTTTATGAGGAAATGTTTGAAAGATTTAAATAAATTGATAAATCTATAAGAAAAAGGAAAAAGTACATTTAAATAGATAATTGATTAAGATTTAAAGTAATATATTCCTATATTATGCTTAAAGAAATATTTTTATTATTTATTTCATTTTTACTAACTTTAAAAATTTCTGTTTTATTTACGAGGACAACGACTTGCGCTTCCTCACTGAGAAAAATTTAGTTGTGAGCGTTCCTAACTGGAAGCCCTAGAGATTTACAGTCGCCTAAGTGTACTGGCCTGCTCGTCTCTAACCGAAAGGCCTTCTTGATCACCTTTCAGTCCAACCAGGTAAGTACTTAATAATGAGATTCTTACTCTTAAAGCATGAATTTTTTATTTTATTAAGGTTTCTTAAAATTGAATTGATTAATATTAAAGAGTTTAATAATTATCTAAGTTGTCTTTCATTATAGTTTAAAAGATAAAATATATTATAAAATGTAGAAATAAAATTTAATACAGATTTAAGAATAAACATACTCTTACTAGTCTATTTACTTATATAATTAAGAAAATAAAAGGATATAAAGATATTGCTGTCACATTAAAGTATTTCAGTTAATTCATAGTTATATTTGATGAGGATATATAATTAATAACATAATTGAATAATATCCTTTTTCTTAAAAACTACGATATAACCATTTAAATAAGTAATTAATAATTTATTACTATTTTATTAGAATAAACATTAAATAGCATAAGGTTTATATTTCAATCTAAGATAATAATTCTCACAAGTATCCTATATTAATGAAACTAACTTTAAAATAAAGGCTAATAATTAATAGTTATTCATACTTATTTTAATTCAAATAATTAATCTAGTAAATTATAATTGAAAGATAATTTTATCTAGTCATTTTAATAAAATATTTTCAAAGTATTTTACGCTAATCTAAGCATCTTTAACTTAATATCTATCTTCAATTTCTAATATATACAATTAAATTACGTTCACTCTAAGATTTATCATATAACAATAAACAATTCATCGCACTTTAAATTTTAAATAATAGCAGACTCTAGTAATAGAGAGTCACTCTTATATTATAAATATTTTTTATTTCATTTGTTCTAACCTTTTGCACTATTAATCTGGTATTTATTCTCTATATTGGTATGCTTATTGATTTAATAATTAGATTTTTAAAAAGGACTTCTTCTTCAATTATATCAACACAGTCATAATATTATATATTTATAATGTCTTTAGGTTTACCTCAATTATTGTTAATATACCAGATGGTAGTTAAATAATTATAATATATTAAATCTTTATTAAAAGAGAGATAGTAAGTTGATTTTAGTTGTATAAGAACTAAAATAAAAATATAGTATAAATGAAGACAGATGAATAAAGTATAATCTAAATAAAATAATCATAAGCTAATTATTTCTTAAGAATGATATCTTCTAATAATATAATTTGCTAGTTATCACTATCTAAAGAATTATTTAGTATTATGAAAATATATCTAAATATAACTTTAGAAAATTCTATGCTGCTACTTTATATTAAAATTCTACTTTGAGATAAATATGCTTAAATATTACCTGTTAGAATAATATAATCCATTGCTTATTAAAATGACAGAATTGAAATATTAAATAGCTGTATGATTGTAAAATTTTATTAGGTTGTAAAATTTATATAAGAAAGAGATGCTATATAATGATATAACTATGTCTATTATACTATTTTTAAAGGAAATGCTCTATATTTAAAATTCAAATTAAATTAAAAAAACTGTAAGGAAATTAATTTTCTTTGTATTTAGCAATTATAAATATGATAAGTTATATCAAAGGATTTAGCCAATATTTTCTTTATATAACAATTGATAAACAGATAATAAGATTTTAAGAATATCACTAAAAAAGCTAAAACAGATTATTTGACTTAAATATCTATAATGATAGAGTTTATCATTTAATAATTAAGAAAATAGATTAAAAAATTTTAATTAATTAAGCCTTTAACCTAACTATTTGGATTATATCTTTAAAAAACCAATTAAAAAAGGAAGGCTAAGTTTCTTAGTTAAATTAGCAATATATTAAGATCCTAATTTTATATAGTAATATCACTAGACTAAGATAGAAATATCTCATAAATAAGTTAGCATGGAAAAAGTTTATCTCTTTTATTTTAGCTTGCAAGTTTTATATTAAAAAGAAAATTAAGATAAACTACTAGGAAATCAAAATGATAGAGATTACTTTGAGGTAAGGCTTTTGACTTAATTTTTTAAGAGTTATTTATGTAAAGTCATGATGTATTAAAGGGAAAAATTATGAATAATAGTGATTCTTAAACTATAAAGACAATTATCTAATCTAATAAATTAGAGGACTAGTATATTTAGAATGCTTTACTATTTATAATTTATGTTCTTACAGCTCAAGCAAATTATCTAAAATATTAAAATATAAAATTGCTAATTTAAATCATTAAAATCATAGAAAAGGATATAAAATTATAGAGTAAATAAGCTATCTAATAATTATTAAGATATGCTTTATTAATAACTCAATAATCCATAAAATTATTGAGATAAATTAGCTCTTATTCATAATACAATTAAAGACTCTGTTTTAATTAGAAAGTTGAGATTTAATTATATAAAGCAATATTTATTTTATAATTAGACATAGCTTTATTTAATTTAATGCTATTATAGTTTAATTATCTGATAAATAAACTATTCATAATTATAATAAAATCAAGTCTAATTATTTAAACTTTTCATAGTAATTAAAAAAAAGATAAAGTATTCAAATTAAAAGAAGAACCAAATTTATAATTGTTTAAGCTTTTTAATAAGCCAATTTATTCTAAAATTTACATTTTTAAGAATTAAAGAAAAATATCCATAAAATTATTGAGATGCTCAGATAAATAGAACTATTTTTATCGTTAAGAATCATTTTAAATATATTTAGAAGATTATTTAGAATCAAATTTTTATATTTAGATCATCAAAGAGAAATAAATTGTCTAGTAAAAGTTAAAAAGTTATATCATTAGTTCTTATAACTAAATTTTGTTATCCTACTGTCAAAATTTAGCTCCCTAAATTGCATATTCACTTATCTCTATATCAAATTTGCTTTGTATATATGAAACACTCTTTTCAAAGGATAGTTGGCTTTAATTCATATTTTAATTCTATTACTACTCTATAAAATTTAGTTTGCTAATTTTTTAATTTATTAACATTTTGTTTAATTTTATTCAATTCAAAGTATCTCTTAGGTCTTGTTGAGCTATCTACTTGCATGATTACTCAATTTTGATAATTTCTTTTTGAATTTCCAGATAAAGTGACATTTTAGCTTCAAAATTGATCTAAGGTTATAATTAGAATTAATTAAATTAATATTCTGTTTACTCTATCTAACTTTCTTTGGATTGCATGCTTTGTTGACTTTACTCCATTAGCTGGTTGATTTAAAGGTTTTACTCTAAAATTTAATTTTAATTATCAATATCCATTATTCTCGTAATTCATTACTTTTTTTACTCAATTTCTTGAAGCATATTTTATCTTTATAGCATACTTTAGCTTTAGGTTGTTTATGAAAATTCTGGATTTTAATCTAAATCTTCGATGCTCTAAGGTGCGTTTCTTAAGTATCTTAAGTTAATAAATTATTCATAGGTAGGACGATATTGTGGAAATGGTTGCAAAACAGCTTAAAGAAATTCTTTGCATTCTTCGGAAACTTATACATCTTTCGGTCAATTTAACTGATTATATCCAAGACTCTACATAAAATAAAGCTCTTAATGACTTGTAGCAGGAAATCCAACTTACCCAGTTAACATTTCATACACTATACATCCAAGACTTCGCATATCAATTGTCTAGTTGTAATCTTATGTTAAGTTAATTTCTGGAGCTGCATACAATGGTGTTCCCACATATGATTGATTTAAACTTTTATTGAACCAGTTAGATAACCTAAAGTCAGCAATTTTACATATCCCGTCTCCTTTAGAACTAATCAAGATATTTTCTGGTTTAATATCTCTATGTATAACATTATTTCGATTAAGCTCAAATAAACCATCCGCTATGTTTTTAGCCCAAAATTAGCACAAACTAGGTTTTACTCTTTTATTTTTCATTATATACTCTTTTAAATTTCCACCTTAGAGTAGTTCCATAACAAGATAGATGTTTTTTTAAGTTTAAAACTTTTCTTTAAGAAAAACAATATTTCTATGTTGAATTTGGATCATAATGCCAAGCTCTCTTTAAATTTACTCATCAGTTTAAGCATCTTATAGTGGAATTTATTTAATAGCCCATTCTTTTATAGGATTTGATTTCAATTATATTGCTCTTCAGACAATTCCATAACTACCACTACCAATTTATTCTTCAAACTAGTAATTTTTAATTACTTTCTTTTTCTCACTCATTTTATATTTTAAGTTATTTAGCTTAAACAAGCTTTAAATAGTAAGTTTATTTGTTATTAATTTCAATTTCCGATCATTTCCTTGCTACTTTTTTCTTCTGTTCATATCATAATAATTTCTAAGCTTTTCTGTTAAGTTAAAGACAAAAAGTAGATTATGATGGATAATTTACTACAAAATAGAAATATAATGAAAACAATAGCTTGATATAGATCTAAATATATAAAGCTTTATTAGAACCAAGTTAATTTTAATCTAGCAAATGAGTAATAAATTGAGCATTAGGGTATTAAATTTAAAATTGTGATCAATTAAAATTAATAAACTTGACTCTAATATGTTTATGAAAAATTATCTTATATATTTTTCTTCTCTAAATGCAGCAACTATTTGCTTAAGAATTGCAATTTTAAAAAATAATAGGTAATACTAAAATTTAAATAAGCTAAAGGTTTCTTTTTATTCTTTATAAAATATTTCTTTTTAGACTTAATTTTAGAGATTATTAATTTACGAGTGATTGAATTTCTTTTTTATTAATTTAACTTTAAATTAGTTCAAACTAGATATTCTCTGACTATATGCACACTAAATAATTTAATGATGTACTATAGCTGTCTTGATTGAATTAAATAGCATTTTTAGTAAAATGATTATGTTTTTTTATTGTTCTAATGGTTTCTTTCTTAGTTTGGTATTATTATATTTCTAGCTATGCTTATAGAGCAATTAATTTAGAATAATTCTTTTGTAGTTATTTTTATATAAAATAACTTAATATTTTCCTTCATTAGTGCTGCTAATATTTCTAGCGATCTAAATTAAACTATATTATGAAGATATAACTAAATACTCTTATTATCATTTAATATTCTAATGCTAATTATTAGCTAAACTTGAGGGAAGTTGCTTTATAAATGAATAAAAGAATATTTAGTGTTAGCTTATTTTATATTCATTAAGTACTCTAAATACATTTTAAGTTTCAAAGATAGAAAGCTCTAAATAGTTAAGGAGATTAATAATAATATAAAGCTATTTGATATACAAAATTACTAAAGGCTATATAAATTAAGCTTACTTTCAAGTTATTAGCTTCACTTTATATTAAGATCAAAATAATACTTGCATCATTAAATTTAGAAAAGTCACCTTTGTAAAAGCTTTCAATTTAAAACCTTAAAATCATTTAAAAAAGAGTAAATTATTTAAAGCATCAAGAGTTTACTTATAAGCTAGCTTTATTTATGAAAGTTGCCCAAATAAATAAATCATACACATGTAGGATGAAACCTTTATACCTTTAAAATAAATAAATTAACGTATATTATAAGCTAAACTAATTTATGTGCTTTGAGGAGTTAAATTATTAAATTTTATTAATATAGCTTTAAACTTAAAATTTAGAAATAGCAGAATCTTATTCTATAAACTATTTATCCATTAAGCTTCTTTAACTAAATTAAAGCTATTATACCTTTTGTCTCTTAGATAAAGATTAATCAATGTAAATAATAAGTTATTTTATTTGAAGGAATAGATAAGGAAATAGAAAGATTAAATAGATTTATTAGAGATAGTATATTAAACTTAGAGCACTCTAAATGGTTTTAATTAATAACTTTATCTTATTTCATTAGATTATTATTTACAGGATTTTGTAGTAATTACTAATATGCTTTTCAAATAAAGTTTTCTGATGCTTGAGATTTAATCTTATATTATGTATTGAAGCATAGGTAATTAAACTCTATTATTTTTTATCACTTTTAAAAAATAAATAATTGCATTATTCCTTTAAACAAATTTAATTTCAGATTTTTTTCTCTAATACATCATTATAATCACCCTATTTAAATTAAGATCTCGACATTAAGAGAAGATGCTAAAATATTGCTCTACATATATCAATTATTTCATAAGGAATAAAAGTAAGTTCTATAAAACATTTTCTATTATAATTGTATTATTATAGCTACAACTTTTCCACATACTAAATCTTTAACCAACTAAAAACCCCTTTAAAAGGGAATTCATTTAGCCTTTAACCTAACTATTTGGATTATATCTTTAAAAAACCAATTAAAAAAGGAAGGCTAAGTTTCTTAGTTAAATTAGCAATATATTAAGATCCTAATTTTATATAGTAATATCACTAGACTAAGATAGAAATATCTCATAAATAAGTTAGCATGGAAAAAGTTTATCTCTTTTATTTTAGCTTGCAAGTTTTATATTAAAAAGAAAATTAAGATAAACTACTAGGAAATCAAAATGATAGAGATTACTTTGAGGTAAGGCTTTTGACTTAATTTTTTAAGAGTTATTTATGTAAAGTCATGATGTATTAAAGGGAAAAATTATGAATAATAGTGATTCTTAAACTATAAAGACAATTATCTAAAATATTAAAATATAAAATTGCTAATTTAAATCATTAAAATCATAGAAAAGGATATAAAATTATAGAGTAAATAAGCTATCTAATAATTATTAAGATATGCTTTATTAATAACTCAATAATCCATAAAATTATTGAGATAAATTAGCTCTTATTCATAATACAATTAAAGACTCTGTTTTAATTAGAAAGTTGAGATTTAATTATATAAAGCAATATTTATTTTATAATTAGACATAGCTTTATTTAATTTAATGCTATTATAGTTTAATTATCTGATAAATAAACTATTCATAATTATAATAAAATCAAGTCTAATTATTTAAACTTTTCATAGTAATTAAAAAAAAGATAAAGTATTCAAATTAAAAGAAGAACCAAATTTATAATTGTTTAAGCTTTTTAATAAGCCAATTTATTCTAAAATTTACATTTTTAAGAATTAAAGAAAAATATCCATAAAATTATTGAGATGCTCAGATAAATAGAACTATTTTTATCGTTAAGAATCATTTTAAATATATTTAGAAGATTATTTAGAATCAAATTTTTATATTTAGATCATCAAAGAGAAATAAATTGTCTAGTAAAAGTTAAAAAGTTATATCATTAGTTCTTATAACTAAATTTTGTTATCCTACTGTCAAAATTTAGCTCCCTAAATTGCATATTCACTTATCTCTATATCAAATTTGCTTTGTATATATGAAACACTCTTTTCAAAGGATAGTTGGCTTTAATTCATATTTTAATTCTATTACTACTCTATAAAATTTAGTTTGCTAATTTTTTAATTTATTAACATTTTGTTTAATTTTATTCAATTCAAAGTATCTCTTAGGTCTTGTTGAGCTATCTACTTGCATGATTACTCAATTTTGATAATTTCTTTTTGAATTTCCAGATAAAGTGACATTTTAGCTTCAAAATTGATCTAAGGTTATAATTAGAATTAATTAAATTAATATTTTATTTACTCTATCTAACTTTCTTTGGATTGCATGCTTTGTTGACTTTACTCCATTAGCTGGTTGATTTAAAGGTTTTACTCTTAAATTTAATTTTAATTATCAATATCCATTATTCTCGTAATTCATTACTTTTTTTACTCAATTTCTTGAAGCATATTTTATCTCTATAGCATAATTTAGCTTTAGGTTGTTTATGAAAATTCTAGATTTTAGTCTAAATATTCGATGCTCTAAGGTGCGTTTCTTAAGTATCTTAAGTTAATAAATTATTCATAGGTAGGACGATATTGTGGAAATGGTTGCAAAACAGCTTAAAGAAATTCTTTGCATTCTTCGGAAACTTATACATCTTTCGGTCAATTTAACTGATTATATCCAAGACTCTACATAAAATAAAGCTCTTAATGACTTGTAGAATACAATGTTATGGTCATGGAGTTACTTGGATCTTCTTTGAAAAATTTCTTAAATTTCTGTAATAGAAAATATAGTCTTAAAACTACACTAGTATGTGCGGAATAGATTATTTCAAGGATAGAATATATACATACTAAAAGTTTCATTCATAGAGATTTAAAACCTAGCAATTTTTTAGTTAGATTACGAAAAAATTCGAACACAATTTATGCAATTGATTTCGGATTTTCTAAGAAATATCGATAAAATACTTCACAAAAACATATTCCTTTTAGAGATGATAAAGGCTTTGTAAGAACTGTAAGTTTTTTCTCAGTCAATTCACATCTTGGATTTGAACAATCAAGACGAGATGACTCAGAAAGTTTAAGATTTATTTAATTTAATTTCTTTAAGGAAGTTTACCATGATAAAATCTTTAAGCAGTGAGTAGGAAGTACAAAAATGAAAAAATGGCAATGAAAAAAATATAAACTCCTATAGAAATTTTATGTTAAAACTTACCAATAGAATTTTGTATTTATATGAACTATTGCAAAAGCTTAAGATTCGAAGATAAACCTAACTACTATTATTTAAAAAGTATGCTATCTTAAGTTTTTTAAAGTTTAAATAAGTCTAATAATTTAACGTTCGACTGGATCACTTTAAGCAAGGTAAAATTATAAATGAAAAATAAACAAGAAGATAAAAAGAGTCTATTAAAGAAATTAAATCAGAGTAGAGTGAAAGAAAAATTAAAAGGCAGGATTGTTATTTAAAATAGGACAAAGAAGAATCATATTAGAATATGGAAACAAATGTAACTTTTAGGTATGGCATTAAGTTGTCTAAGTTAGAAAAAAAATAGAAAACTATTTAGCAATGACTATACATCAAAGAACTATAAAATAATACTTAGATGGAATAATCTATTCATCTTTCCAAAAACTAAATAAGAAACGCTAAAAGGAAGGCAATGAAGCAATTAATGAAGCAACAACAACTGGAAGAGAAATCAAGTTCCTCATTAGAAGGAAAAATTATGATCGGAACAATTCAAAAGAATCCAGATGAGCCTAAAAAGAAATCAGAACTCTTTCTATAGCTCGATTAAATGAAAAAGACAATATAAGGGTATCAAGAAACAATTTATAATCAAGGAGAAAAAATAAGAGAATTAATAAATTTTATAGAAGATCAAAATAATGAATTGCTACGTTAGTTAATCTAGAACAATTTAGTCACGGAATAGCAATTATGCTAGCAGTCTTAAACGAATCTTAAACAAAACCAAGAAATGATTATAGAAAAAGATTGTACTTAAGCAAATTCTCAAAAAAAACAGAACAATGAAAAGATCGATTTTAATTTAATGAAAAGAATTGATTAACTAGAAAAAAAAGTATTTATTAAAAAAAATTAGATAAGATAAACCAAACAATGTTTGTTTTGCAAGTCAAATCATCATTTGCTAAAGCATTGTGTTGGCTGGAAATAAATATAAATAAAAGAACAAATAAGAACGTGAAAGATTCTTAATAGACTATGAATTACTGAAACCGTAATCTACAAAAGAAAACTATTTTCTGGAAACTCGAAAGATTTTTAGTGGTTACCTCCCACGTAAAAAACTTGGTCGTATCCATCCACGTTAAAATAATGGCAGCTAGAAACTGGTCGAGATCCCAGAAATTGCAAGATTTTTAAACTTTAATTTAATAATTATTATTATAAAATAATAATTACGTTCTTTGAATTAAAAATTAATTTTAATAATAGGAAAATTCCTAAATATTTTTTATTATTATATTTCATTCAAAAATTTTTAATTTTCAATGAAATTAGATAGGTTATTTTAAAAAATATTTGTAATAAATCATTAAAAGATAAAAAGGTTGATTATTATATATATTAAAAAATGGTTAGCTTCAAGAAGGGTTTTTATACCACCTCCTCAGAGTAGGAGAGAAAACCTGAAGCACTTTCTTTTACCACGTCTTTGCTTTAATTATTCCAACCTTCTTTATTATGCATGGAAACCAGACTAATAATGCAAGACCTCAGACTACGCAGGACCAAACTAACTGACCGAACGAACACGAAATAATAGAACGAATAATAGAAAAAAAATAGCAATATACCCATGATTGGTCGAACTGTACTAAAAGGAGGAGCACAAAATAAGAAAGGAATGTGGCAAAAAAAGTAAACAACCTAAGTAATAATTTAACAAAATAATGAACAACTCATTTCAGCCAACGTCCCTAAAGAATAAATGTAAAGGGTCTACTAAAATGCCTATGATGATTTATCAGAAATGGTGGCCGCAATTTACTTTAACCATTACTTGGAAAACACTGATTTAGTAGAGAAAAAGGCCAAAGACTAAGAAGTTATACAAGTGTTTAGAAATCAAATATGGAAGGATTACGGACAAGCAGTGGCGAAGTTCATAGTGAAATAAAACGGAATTGTATACTTGGTATTTAACAATAAAGAAAAATACTAACATTTCACTTAATTCAGGGAATGAACGTTCAAAGGAGTTAGAATTCCTATCTAAGCTAGAAACTAATTGGAATATTTTGACATTCATAACTACCCAATTTACTTCATAAATAACGAATACTCAAATATGAAGGAAGTAATGGAAATAATAAGATAATGTGGAAAATCAAGAGGAGAGATATAGCATACATATCCAAACACAACAATGCTAACAGGGAGCAGTGTAGTCTACCTAGATTTAAAGGATGTAGACGAAGCAAAAAGGATACCAGAAGTAATAGATTTGAATGGAAACAAAATGAGAATATAACACCCAGTAAATTTTATCTGCTGCCTATGTAAAGTGAAAGGGCACACAGACCAGCAATGTAGAAGGGTAGAAGCAGAAAAAAGGAAAAAGGTACATACAAGAGAATTAGAGATGCTTGAAGAAGAAGTTATTTTAACAATAAACAAACCAGATTTTGAAGCAAATCAAGCAAATAAGAGGATAATTGGAGAAGAAGAATAAATGATTATAGAGGAATCAAGGGAAGAAGAGAAGGAAATAAAATGAGGAGAATAGAAAAATAATTAAAAGAACTAAACAATTAAATAATAAAAAGTTTTTTATGCTTAAAGAATAAATAAAAATTATTTTTCATCAAAATGGAAATGGACATATGTAAGACAGAGGGATAGAGAAATGTTCAAATAATTAAATAAAATAGAAAACAATCAAATAAATAATAAGATATACCATAAAGCAAATTAGAGAAAAGGATAGGATAGGTGATGGTAAAAACGCTAAACCCTAACAAAAGAAATAAGAAATAAACAAAATAGTATAATGGAGTATGTCAGGAAAAACGTAAATAAAGGAAAAAAGCAAAAAGAAATAGAACAAACTCAAGAAGAAAAAGAATAAGATGCAAGATAAAAGTGAGAAGAAAGAAGTAAATTGAAGCAAACTTCAATGAGAATGTACTATGCTAAGAAACCGATAAACAAAAATGAACAATTATCCGATTTCAACTAATAGGAAAAGGAAAAATAAGAAGATTGGAATAGATAAGAAGAAGGAAAAGGTAGATAATAAGATGAAAAAGACAAAAAAGGGGAAAGAACTAATAAAGAAAATAATATGAAAGCATAGAATGATAGATAAGAAGAAGAAAAGGTGGAGAAGGAAGATGAATAAAAAGACGAATAAGGTGAAGAGGAAGTAGAGGGAATGAGTGTAAAAAAAGATTAAGAATAAGTCATAAAAATAGGGACAGCAAATGGTAGGGGAGTAAGAAGTGCAAAAGAGGCACTAGCCAAATTCATGACTCAAAAAAGTATCCACATAATGGCAATATAAGAAATTTAGATTGAAGACTAAAAAGATATGTGTAATATAGCAGGATATAAAAACTTAATAAATGTGGGATCAAAAAAAAGGAAAAAGGAGTAGCATTCCATATTAGAAACGACATATGTAAGGAGATCAGAGAGATATAGAATGAAGTAAACCAAATGACGCTCTTTGGAGGAGCGAGAGTAATGGCAATAGAAATAATGAAATAATTAGCAGTAATAAATGTCTACGCTCCTGTTGCAAATAACAACGAACAGTATGAACCTTTCTATAATTTAGTGAATGAATTTAAACTATAAGCAGTAGAAAAAGGACTTAATATAATGATAATAGGAGACTGAAATGCGCACATAGAAAAATGACTTCCAAAGAAAACAAGCTCAGCAGGAAAGAGAATGACACAGTTTATGGAACAGAATAATTTAATATGCCTAGACCCAACTGAAATAGGTACCTTTCACTAAAACAATGAGTATAAAATAGATTACTTTTTAATCGAAGAGAG
The DNA here is from genome assembly GCA_946699065.1 of Loxodes magnus. Classification (NCBI taxonomy): domain Eukaryota; phylum Ciliophora; class Karyorelictea; order Loxodida; family Loxodidae; genus Loxodes; species Loxodes magnus. Next base: position 16,878 of record CAMPDV010002276.1, on the reverse strand, counting down.
AATGAGAGAAAAGGTGTTAAAGAGTGATTTTTATTACTCATACGTAATAGGTGACCATAGGCCTGGTATTATATAGGTAAAGATGGGTAAAGAAGTAAGAAAGCCATAAAAGATAGCAAAAATAAACTACCTACTATTAAAGAAAAAAGAGATATAAGAAAAATTTGAAAGATTTATACAAGAAAATCTCTAAGAAGAAGAAATTGATAACCTAAACGGCACATAGACTTATAAATGATGAAAGAAAAAGATATAAGAAGGAGTTTAAATAGTATGTGGAAAATTTAAAACATAAAACTCTAAGATATATAAATATTCAGAAACAACAAAATAGTGTAATAAAATCTTTAGAAAATGCAGCAAACAATTAAAATAAAGGGTAAAGAACAGAGAACAAATAAATGAAAATCAATAAATTGAGAATCAAAGAGAATACCAAAGAGTAAGATAAGAATACATTTAATCAAGAAAAAAAGATAAAAGAAACTAACTAAACCTATTTATGGACAATGCAAATAAAGGAAGTCTAACAGATATGTGGAAGAAACTAAAAAGCTTACTTAATAGAAAAAATAATTAATGAGTACCCTTATTAAAAGAAGATATTAATACTTTCAGGGATGAATGGTAGAAACTGTATGAAGATGGCGATAATACGTTACCAACTAAATTCTTAAACAAGAGATAAATAGTGGTAAACGAATATGAAATTTGAGAAATCATCAACTAATTGGCGAAATGAAAAGCAGCAGGACCTGATGAAATACAAGTAGGCACAATATTAGCAGGTGGGAAAAAACTAACAGAAGTAACATGTAAAATGATAGTTAAGATGATTTAAGAGGGAGTAATACCTTAAGAGATGAAATAATAATACATAATATTAATATACAAAAAAGGAGGACAGATGAACCCGATGAATTATAGACCAATCTCTTTACTGAATCATGCTTTAAAAATAGTAGATGCATGAATTTTCTAGCAACTATAAGGATATCTGCATAATGATGAAAGCGAATATTAATATGGCTTTAAAAAAGGAAAATCATGTTCACTATAAATTTTCAGCCTAAGAACAGTATAGGAATGATCAATACGGAACAAAAAAGATGTTTTCGTAATATTTGTTGATATTAAGAAAGCGTACGACTCGGTGCAAAGAAAAGATATATGATAAATCCTAAACGATCTAAAAGTACCGGAATAGATAATTAAACTCCTAGCAAACTTCTACTGTGAAGAAGAAATTAAACTTAAAATCAATGAATAAATAGCAAAATCATTCGCGACAAATAAAGAACTAAAACAGGGAAGCATAATGTCGCCAAGACTATTTAACTTAATAATAGCAAGACTTCTCCATAGCTTGGAAGATTAAAAGCTAGGAATTATGATAGACTTTAAAAACTAAGAGGGATGAACACAAGAAATATATGCAGGATGTTTTGCATATGCAGATGGCCTTGCCTTAATAAGTGAATGAGAATAATTAGAGGAAGTAATCAAAAATTTAACCTCATGGGCAGAAAAAACAAACTGGAAATTGCAGATAAAACAAAATGAATGATATGAAAAGCAGCAGAAAATAGAAACTGAGAAAATATAGGCAAAACTATTGAGGTGGGAAACTTAAGAATCGAAAGAGTAACGTCCTTTTAGTACTTAGGGCATATAATAGAAGAAACCATCAGCTTTGAAAAACACATGGAGAACAGACTAGAAGCAGCATAAAAGATGTAAACATGAATACTGGGAAAAATAGCAATGAATAAGGGATTAACACCATATAACGCAGGAATAATGATAAAAACGTTCGTAAGCTCAGTATTCAGCTATGGGACAGAAGTTATCCCATATTGTGAATAATTTGTAGGAAAATAAGTGATGGAACAATTAGAAATAATATAGAGAAGATCTTTACGAGCAATCATAGATGCCCCTTTCTAAGTGTAAAATGAGATGCTAGAATACGAGTTACAGTTTATGAAATTTAAACATTACCTATGGCAGAAAACGCTGAGATTAAGAGGCAGACTAATAGGTAACTAAGGAAAAACAGTAGATGGATTAATGTTCGACCTAAGTAAAGAAGAGAACTTTATTTTTGAACAATACTGCACGACAATAAAATTAGAATTAAAAATTGAAGACAAAAATATATTTATAGATGATGGTAATAATAATCAAAAAGGGAAGAAAAACATTAATCGTGCAATTTGAGAACATAGAGTATACATAGAAGATAGAGAAAGAATGGAGTAAATGATAACAACTCTACAGTATAGAAAAGCATGATTTGATGAATATGTAGTAGGATCACCCAACTACCTGAGATACAATAAAAACAGAAAAGAAGAAATATGCTACATATTTAGAATAAGAACGAGATGTAATGGGAGCCAGGATTGTTTAAAAGAAAGACGCCTAGTTGCGACAAGCAAATGCCCTTTCTGTAATGATGCAAGAGAAAACGAATTTCATATCATAGAAAAATGCTCAGAATACAAAGAAAGTAGATAAATATGTATTAGAAAGTTAAGAACAATAGGAGTAGTAAGACAAGGAATGGAACTATTTGATATAATATGAGGTACGGCAAAATTCGAAAAATTCATTAGAACCTAAGAAGAGTAAAAAAGAGCTAAAACTGACTTGATAATAAAAGATTATATCAAAAACATATTAGAAAAAAGAAAAAAAGGATACTTAGAAAAGAAAAAGTGAATGAAAAAAAGAAATAGGAAAAGATTATAGAGCAGGAAAAGGATAATTTTTATGAGTTTATAAAAGCTTGATTAAGAAGAAAAAAATTAGAAACGAAAATTAGCAAAGTATGTAAAAAAAATAATGGACGCTTGTAACAAAGAATCAATAAAACGTAGATAGATAGAAGACAGAAGAACAAGAGATATTGAAGAAGAAAATGATGAAGATATGGAACTAATAAGAGAAGAATTTTTATTACCTGAAGGCTTACTTGAAGAAATAGACATGTATTGAAACATTTATTAAAGAGCTGCGCACCAACGAGGTGCTACGCGCTCTATAATCAAATTTATTTATTTATTATTTAAATCAATCTAACTTATTGTTTATACTAAAAAAGAATTTTTTAAAGTATCTAGAATATTAATAATTTAGATTTAAATTTACTAAAAATGTCTATATTATATTATTTATAGTAATAAAAAAAGTTTGAATTTTGGAGCTCTCTCTCAACTTTTCTACTCTTGTATTAAATTTTATTCTAACTCTTCTTTTTACAGTTAATGTGTTGATTTAATTTCATTTTTTTTAATAGAAGTACTTTTTGAAACATATCTTTTTACTAAATGATTTCTATTCTTCTTCTGAGCAGTTTTTTATGAAAAATCTTGATTCCAAGGTCAATTTTCTTGAGCTACTGAATATTTGTAAAGTTCTCATTTAAATATTTTTTGGTTATAGGTTAAGAGCTTTAATAAATAATAATTTTTTAAGTCTTTAAATTCTTCAATTAACTCTTTCAAGATCTCACATGTTGGAATATGTTTAAAAGCATCATATTTAATTATTCTTAAATAAGATAAATTAACTAATAGGCTCTATTCAATCCTATTTACTACTTAATTAATCCTTTTTATTCAGATTTATTTTTTCTTCTATTTAATAAAAATAATAGACTCTAATAATGAATTAGCAGATGATATAGCAAATAGGCATATTAAATTATAAAGTGCTAAATGTCTCTTTATTAATTCTATTTACTAATAACTATTAGTATTTATCTTACTTTTAGTATAATTTAAGTTATTATAATGCAAGTTTATTTTATACTTATATAGTTAATTTTATTTTATATTTGTTTTAAATAATAAGATAATCTAATTTAGAAAATATAAAGGAATATTTATAAAGAAGATAATAAGATAATCAATATGAATAATAAATTTAAATAATCTATTAATAGAATTTAATTAATAAAGCAGATCAAAAGTAGCAAAGCTTATCAAATATTAATTCTAATACAAGTTATTTATTTTTCTTATGCTTTAAATATATTTCATAGAGAGCTTCTATCATACCAATAACAAATATTATAAAACTTAGATTAAAGCTAAAATTAAATGGAAGATTTAATTAAAACTAAGATAAATTTTATTTTTGTTGAATGTTTGCTTTATATAATATACTTGATAGCTTTAAAAATAAACAAATTTATATTAAACATAAATAAATCCTATTTAGATAGAAAGATAAATATTTCTATATAGTTTATTTATATAATTTTATAATTAAATTAAGATATAAACTAATTGAGATTCTAAAATTATAATTATTAAATTAAATAGTTGTATATGTTTCAAATCACTTTTTTAAATCTTTTTCTTCTACTAACTCCAATGTATCTTACAAATCTTAACTAAAGTTAGGATGAACCACAGCAATAACATTTCTTTTTAGTAATTTAGCATTATTATTTTTTAGCTATCCAGCTTTTCAATTTTCTTCACTATCATTTTTCGGTTTTCTAGTTCAATTTTATTAAAGTTTCCAATTAAATCCATCACTAGAATTATCTTTTGAAAATTTGTGAATGATTCAAATTTATAATGCTAAGATATCTCTTTTACTAATTTTATTTGACTCTAGTAATCAATTTAGATACTCCATTTTATCCAAAACTTATTTCTTGTTTCATATATCTTCCTTTCGTTTTTTAGTGCAATATTAAAATGTTTTTATATCTTTTTTATCTCAATCTAGAGATAATTTCCTAACATTTTTGTATTCATCATTTTTCTATATCTCTTACCTTTCTAGCTAGATTTAAACCTTCTTTAATTATAAAAATAAAATTTTGTTAAGTGCTTATTAACTTCACTATCCTTAATTTATTTCCTATTTAATTAAAAATGATATTATTATTCTATAAGAAGGATTTATTAAGATAGATAAACGTTTATAACAAGTTTAAAGCAAGTAAATGAAGTTAGTAGCTAAGCATACAAAGAGTTGATTTTGATAATCTACTATATGTCATTTCTTCTTAACATCTATAAGTTTGAGCTTCTATAATGTTTAAACTATTTAATCCTTATGCTATATCTTTTAGGTCTGATTATGATTTAATTTCATTATTTCAATTTTAAATGGAATAGTTAATATACTCTCTAAATTTTAAGCTTATAAGGAAGGATCTAAATTAGCTATCAAATCTAAAATGAAGAAGTGAAACAAATATTAAGGTTTATTATGATTATTCTTATTGTCAAATGTACTTCTATTAAAAAATATAAACACAATGCTTATTAACTACCTTTTAAAAAACAACTAATCCTATCATATCTCAAAGCTAGAGTCTTAAGTTATTCATTAGCACTAAAATTTAGCTAAGCATATTTTTTAAACTTACTAAAAGTCTTAACTATATTATTTTAGACTAGTGATGCATGAAGTTAAGATAATTAGTCTAAAGAAACTAAATTTTTTTCATTATACACTCATTTTCTATTTTAAAGTTGCTTTTAATATAATTATAATAAAAGCTTAGTATTTTTAGCTATTTACACTCAATTATATTATTAACTTTTAAATGCAAAACTAAAGTTGCGATTTTCCTAGTGAATTGTTCGTAAAAAGCATTCCTTATAATTACAAGGCAAAAGATCTGAAAGAATTATTAAGTGCCTATGGATTTTCCTCAATTTAATAGGTCTCTTTGCCTTCCTATGATTAAAGATTCCCTAGTTAATAAAGTTAATCTGAAGAAAGTAAGGTAAATGCAGGATTTGGATGAATTATTCTTAGTGATTAGTAAGAAATAAATACACTTTTATAGATGTCTAATTCAAAATAGATCTAAGCTTAGGGATTAAATTTAGTTATTCTAAAAAACAAAGAAACCTACCAGAACTTTGTATAAGCAAACTTTTTATCCTTTGGAACTTTATTTTATAACTAGGTCTATAGGGAGCAAGTTTAATACTCGAAAGAGACTAATAAAACTTATTTTGGAATAAATAAAAAATAAAAAAAGTTTTGATTTGATGTAAAGTTGCTGATTTAAAATGAGTTAATTTTACATAGAATAGAATTTCACTTTCTATCCATAAAAAACGTAATCTGGGACTAGCAAAATCCTTATTCATATGATGTATATTTAGATCTGGATAGATCCCCATTTTATTACATGGAAAGGCCTAATTTTGAACATCAGGAAAAGCATAAAAATTTAAAATACCCAATATTTGAAAGAGTGACTAAGAAATAATTTATAGATACTAGAGATAATTAACTTTACAACATGTTTTGTACTAACAATCTCACATTTAAAATTAGTGTAAACACATAAACTTTTGATTTTCTAGAGAAAAATCTTTAAGATTTCGGAATTTCCCTAAATTTCTCTAAAATAGAAACCTTTACTTGAAGGGATTTAAAAATAGTAAAGGAGAATCTTCTTCTTTTTAACATGTAGCTGACTTTTGATGTGGTATATAATATGATGGTACTATTAAGCCATTCTATAATATCTCCTTTTTCTATTTCATTTTAGTTTATATAAGAGTTAGAGTAAAGTTGCCAAGATGAATAGAGAAGATAAATGTTGCCTTATGTAATTGAACGAATTTAGGTTTTAATGGTAGATAAAATAGAATAAAAGATTAAGTAAATGAAGCAGTAAAATCAATTATAACCTAGCAATTTTAAAATAATAGGTTTGCAGCAGGAACTTATGAGTGCTTATAGAGAAGCATGGCAATATATAACCGAGAATAAGGAGGAAATAATGAAAATAAATTATGATGTATCTAGGCTTATGGCAGTCAAAAGAATTGTTCGAACTCCTTCACATACTTATTATTACTTTCCAAGTTTAGAACCCACTAATAGAGTATTAAGAAACTTTTAAAATTACAAGGATTATTTCTTAAGAATTTAGTTTACTGATGAGGACTTTCAGCAAGTCCGAGATTTGAGCCGTATTATTGAAGGAGAATTTAGATAAGAAACTTCAAACCTTAGAATTGGTCTTAGAGAATACGAGTTATTGGCTTTTAGTTCTTCATAATTAAAAAATAATTCTGCATGATTTTTTGCTAAAATATCTTAACCAACTACTAGCAGCATAAGAAAATGAATGGGAGACTTTTCCTAAATCTTCAATGTAGCTAAATATTGTGCGAGGCTAGGCCAAAGCTTTTCCTCTACTTAAACATCATTTACTGTAAAACCAGAATGGATCAAATAAATACCTGATAAGTTTATTGTGAAAAATTAAATAAAATACTGCTTTACTGATGGCTGCGGAACTATTTCAAAATAATTATTATAACTAGCAAGTCATAACTTAAAGTGGGATCAAACAGACAAAATCATATCTGCTGTTCAATTTCGCTTTTAAGGCTATAAAGGGGTATTAGCACTTGATCCATGACTTTAAGGAAACTAATTATGCTTTAGACCAAGCTAAAATAAATTTAAATCAGGTCATTTAGAGTTCGAAATAATTTAGCCAGCATTATGAAAGTCAAGTCATTTAAATAGATAAATAATAACAGTATTATCTAGTAGAGGCATACCTGATTGACTCTTCTAATAATTGCAAGATGAAATGATTTAAGATTTAGAGAAAGTGAAAAATAATGAGAAAGAAGCGCTAAAGTAATTGAAAATGACAGTAAAAAACTAAGTCGATTAAAATCAACAGTCTCAGATTTAAGTTGAAAAGATATTAATTTAGATGATAGAAAGTGGATTCAAGATTAAAGAAGAACCTTTTTTAGAAAACTTATTGGTGTAAAAATGAATCAAATAAATGTAGGATCTTAAAAATCATACTCGAATTCTTGTAAAAGATGGAGCTTTATTAATGGGTATAGTCGATGAGTTTGAGATTTTAGATTAAGGAGAGTGCTTCGTTTAGATAATGACACCTGAAGATAAATATGGAAGAATTATAGAAGGAGAAATAGTAGTAGGTAGGAATCCTTGCTTACATCCAGGCGATTTTTAGAAACTTAAAGCAACCAGATTCAAAAAGTTTGAAAACGGAGAAATAATAGATATTTCACAAATTTTAGGACATAATTATAATGTGATAGTATTTCCTCAAAAAGGAGAAAGAGTACATACAAATGAAATGTCAGGAGGAGATCTAGATGGAGATTAGTATAATATATTATGGGACTGGAGAATAATACAATATTTTTTAGTTGAATAGGAACCAATGATTTATGACTAAATCAACCCTGCTCAAGTTCCTGAAGTAAAGTTGAATCATATAATAGAATTTTTTATTGAAGCAATGAAATAGTAATTGCTTGGAAGAATTGCAAATACTCATCTTGCTAATGCTGATCAAAGCTTATAAGGAATTCTAGATCAAAAATGTATAGAGTTAGCAAAGCAGCATTCAATAGCAGTTGACTATCACAAGCATGGTATTAAACCTATTATTCCTAATAATTGCCTTATTTAATCATGACCTGATTTTATGGCAAAAGAAGAAAAGCATTCTTATGAAAGCTTAAAAATAATAGGTTAATTATATAGATAAATTAATAATCCTAATAAATAAGGAGTTAGAATATAAGTAGATAACGATTTTATCTTGAGGGAAAATGAAAAATAGACATGTTAAGATTTAAGCCTAAAAGCATATAAAACATATTAAATGTTCAAGCAAGATATAGTTGCTATTAAGTTAAAATATAATACTGAATCTGAATTTTAGTAAATAAAGATTATTCTACCAAACTCTATATCTTAGGGAAAGAAAGATAAAAACATGTTTTCTAAAAGTTTTTAGATAAGCTAGGGGCAACTTTACGAAAAATATAAAACCATTTTCTAAAATAGCTGCTAATAAAATAACTATGAAAAATTAGCTTGCTTATGATACGAGTAAGCATATCGTGAGAATTAGGGTAACTTTGAAAACTTATAAGAAGTTATTCTTAATATTGAGTTTTTAAGTTTCCCTTGGATTGCAGGTACTGAATATTTGGTTTAGAAAAAAAGAAGAATAAGAGGTTAAGCAAAATAGATGGAATAACAATTAATAAATTAAAATAAGAAATAATTGATTTAATTATGTAAAATGTAGAAATGCTTTATTAACTTATATCATTTTAATATAAAGCATTATATCAAGAAATTCTTTATTCATATACTTATTAAGTTATTTCATTGCCTTTTCTCCTACATCTCTTTACCATTTATTTTCAAAAGCAGTTTTATACTTGGAATACCCAGTAGAAAACATTATACTGTCCATTTCGCACAGTCTGCAAGTTTTAACTTTCTCTTAATAGCTAAAATGCTTCCTACAAAGCCATCTATTAAATGGATTCGGACAGCTCAGACGAAAATAGTTTGAAGTGTTTTTTAGTCTTGGATCACAAGTAAAATATAATTCTTCATTAATAGAAATTAGTTCTTAAATATCAAAGGATATGCATCATACGCAAACATATAATTAAGCGCTAAACCTCCAATAATTAAAATTCACCATCATAGAGGAGCAAGTTGAAAAGTCCTCTCGTTATTTTTAATTTTAATATTTGAATTAAAAAGATTTAGAAATTAAAATGATATAACAATCATTACATTAATTATAAATCCCTCTTAATAGATTTCTTTTAATATCATATGTCTTTATATTTTAGCTATTATTAAAGAATAATTGGTTTTAAAACTAAATAGGTAGAATATTCTTTCTCTATATTATATTCTAAGATAATAAAATTATATACTTGGCATATCAGCTTTTCCTTTTTACATATCATAGCCATTAGTTATATAATTTTCTTCTTACATATTTACTATTCCATTTTTATATCCTTAGCTCATTATTTTCTAGCAATATACTTTGATTCTAATTGATTTTAAAGTTTTGTATACTTCTTAAACTCTGAATTATTAAACTAAGCAAGTTATTTAGAGAGAATTATTGATGTAAGTAGAATAAATAAATAGTTATCTAATGAAAGGTAAGATAAGTATTAATTATGAAATTATTACTAATAAGCCTTTATATTTTACTCTATAGCTTTAAAGAGCTATATATTTATTAGCAATCCCTTATTTAGAAATATTATAGTGCTTTTTATTTTTAAAGAGGAAACTATAAGAGATCTCATTTGCTATTATGTCTAGTTTAGCAACTAGCTTATTTTTAATTTATAGCATTATTAAGTCTTGATAGACAATAAGTATACCCAGATATAAAAGATTATTATTAAGCATAATTAATAAAAGTAACTATCATAGATTTAAATAAAATAAAGCTATTTTGATACTTCACTAACCTTAATAAAATTAACTAATCTAAAAATAAAATTATAGCAAAGCTGATCTCTATAGTTATTTAATGCTAAACTTATATCCTTATAATATAGCCTTATAATAAGTTTAAAAGTTATGTATATTAGATAGATAAAATTATATCAATCTAAATAATAAATCCTCTTATATTTCTATTAAAGTCTAAATTAATTCCCTTTTAAAGGGGTTTATTGTTAGTTGCTTAACATTTAGCATATCAAGAAGTTCTAGCTATCACAACACAATCATATTACAAAATGTTCTTAGAACTTGCTTTGTTCTTATGAAATAATTTATATATGTAGAGCAATATATTAGCATCTTCTCTTAATACCGAGATCTTTATCTAAATAGGGTGATTATAATGATTTATTAGATAAGAAAAATATAAGATTAAGTTTGCTTAAAGGAATAATACAATTATTTATTTTTAAAAGTGATAAAAAAGAATAGAGTTTAACTACCTATGCTGTAATGCATATGATATAAGATTAAATTTCAAGCATCATAAAACTTTATATGGTAAGCATATTAATAATATCAACAAAATCCTTTAAAATAGTAATTAAAGAAATAAGATACAGTTATTAATTAAAGCCATTTAGAGTGCTTCAAGTTTAATATAATAATTAACTTACTAATAAATCTATTTAATTAAGTCTTTCTATTTCTTATCTAATTTTATTAAGAGAGATATTAAATCACAATTCTAAGAAAGAAGTTTAGTGTGCTCATAGTTAGAGAATATCTAATTTTAATAAATTTAAAGTTAAATTAATAAAAAGCAAATTCAATCACTCGTAAATTAATAATCTCTAAAATTAAGTCTAAAAAGAAATATTTTATAAGGACTAAAAAGGAAAACTAATTCTTGCTTAAACAAGCTTTAAATAGTCAATTTATTAATTAATTTCAATTTTCAATCATTTCCTTCCTAATTTTTTCTTCTGTTTATATCATAATAATTTCTAAGCTTTTCTGTTAAGTTTAAGACAAAAAAGTAGATTATGATGAATAAATCGCTACAGAATAGAATGATAATGAAAATAATAGCTTGATATAGATCTAAATACATAAAGTTTTATTAGAACCAAGTTAATTTTAATCTAGCAAATAAGTAATAAATTGAGCATTAGGGTATTAAATTTAAAATTATGATCTATTAAAACTAATAAACTTTATTCTAATATGCTTATGAAAAATTCTCTTAATTAATACTTTTTTCTTTTTAAATTCAACAACTATTTTCTTAAGAATCGCATTTATAAAATAATTTACTAATACTTAAATTTAAACAAGCTAATAGCTTAAAATATAAAATGAGTGAATAAAAGAAAGTAATTAAAAATTACTAGTTTGAAGAATAAATTGGTAGTGGTAGTTATGGAATTGTCTGAAGAGCAATATAATTGAAATCAAATCCTATAAAAGAATGGGCTATTAAATAAATTCCACTATAAGATGCTTAAACTGATGAGTAAATTTAAAGAGAGCTTGGCATTATGATCCAAATTCAACATAGAAATATTGTTTTTCTTAAAGAAAAGATTTAAACTTAAAAAAACATCTATCTCGTTATGGAACTACTCTAAGGTGGAAATTTAAGAGAGTATATAAAGAAAAATGAAAGAGTAAAACCTAATTTGTGCTAATTTTGGGCTAGAAACATAGCGGATGGTTTATTTGAGCTTAATCGAAATAATGTTATACATAGAGATATTAAACCAGAAAATATCTTGATTAGTTCTAAAGGAGATGGGATATGTAAAATTGCTGACTTTGGGTTATCTAACTGGTTCAATAAAAGTTTAAATCAATCATATGTGGGAACACCATTGTATGCAGCTCCAGAAATTAACTTAACATAAGATTACAACTAGACAATTGATATGTGAAGTCTTGGATGTATAGTGTATGAAATGCTAACTGGGTAGTTTGGATTTCCTGCTACAAGTCATTAAGAGCTTTATTTTATGTAGAGTCTTGGATATAATCAGTTAAATTGACCGAAAGATGTATAAGTTTCCGAAGAATGCAAAGAATTTCTTTAAGCTGTTTTGCAGCCATCTCCAAAATATCGTCCTACCTATGAATAATTTATTAACTTAAGATACTTAAGAAACGCACCTTAGAGCATTGAAGATTTAGATTAAAATCCAGAATTTTCATAAGCAACCTAAAGCTAAAGTATGCTATAGAGATAAACTATGCTTCAAGAAATTGAGTAAAAAAAGTAATGAATTACGAGAATAATGGATATTGATAATTAAAATTAAATTTAAGAGTAAAACCTTTAAATCAACCAGCAAATGGAGTAAAGTCAACAAAGCATGCAATCCAAAGAAAGTTAGATAGAGTAAACAAAATATTAATTTAATTAATTCTAAGTATAACCTTAGATCAATTTTGAAGCTAAAATGTCACTTTATCTGGAAATTCAAAAAGAACTTATCTAAATGGAGTAATTATGCAAGTAGATAGCTCAGCAAGACCTAGGAGATACTGTGAATTGAATAAAATTTAACAAAATGAAAATAGCTTAAAAACTTAGCAAACTCAATTTTATAGAGTAGTTTTAGAATTAAAATATGAATTAAAACCAACTATCCTTTGAAAAGAGTGTTTCATATATACAAAACAAGTTTGATATAGAGATAAGTGAATATGCAATTTAGGGAGCTAAATTTTTACAATAGGATAACAAATTTAATTATAAGAACAAATGATATAACTTTTTAACTTTTACTAGACAACTGATTTCTCTTTAATCATCTAAACATAAAAATTTGATTCTAAATAATCTTCTAAATATATTTCAAAGTATTCTTAAAGATAGAAATAGTTCTATTTATCTGAGTATCTCGATGACTTTATGGATATTTTTCTTTAATTCTTCAAAAATTTAAACTTTTAAATAAATTTCCTTCTTAAAAAAGCTTCAATAATTTATAAATTTGGCTGAATACTTTATCTTTCTTTTTCATTACTATGAAAAGTTTAGATGGTTAGACTTAATTTTATTATAATTATGAATAGCTTAGTTATTAGATAATTAAACTATAATAGCATTAAATTAATAAAGCTATTCTACCTATGAAATCAATAGTGCTATATATAAATAAATCTCAACTTTCGAATTAAATAAGATTCTTTAATTGTGATTCTATAATGAGTAAGAGCTTATTTATTTCTGGAAAATAATTGATTTTAAGATTATTTAGATTGAGTTATTAATAAAGCATACCTTAATAATTATTAGATAGCTTATTTACTATTATTTTTTATTTTATATCCTTTTTTATGACTTTAATGATAAAAATTAGCTATTTTATTTGTTTTAATATTTTAGATAATTTGCTTGAGCTGCAAGATCTAAAATTATAGATAGTAAAGCATTCTAAATAAACTAGTCCTCTAATTTATTAATTTAGATAATTGTCTTTATAGTTTAAGAATCACTATTATTCATAATTTTTCCCTTTAATACATCATGACTTTACATAAATAACTCTTAAAAAATTAAGTCAAAAGCCTTACCTCAAAGTAATCTCTATCATTTTGATTTCCTAGTAGTTTAATCTTAATTTTCTTTTTAATATAAAACTTGCAAGCTAAAATAAAAGAGATAAACTTTTTCCATGCTAACTTATTTATGAGATATTTCTATCTTAGTCTAGTGATATTACTATATAAAATTAGGATCTTAATATATTGCTAATTTAACTAAGAAACTTAGCCTTCCTTTTTTAATTGGTTTTTTAAAGATATAATCCAAATAGTTAGGGCTAAAGGCTAAATTAATTAAAATTTTTTAATCTCTTTTCTTAATAATTAAATGATAAACTCTATCATTATAGATATTTAAGTCAAATAATCTGTTTTAGCTTTTTTAGTGATATTCTTAAAATCTTATTATCTGTTTATCAATTGTTATATAAAGAAAATATTGACTAAATCCTTTGATATAACTTATCATATTTATAATTGCTAAATACAAAGAAAATTAATTTCCTTACAGTTTTTTTAATTTAATCTTAATTTTAAATACAGAGCATTTCCTTTAAAAATAGTATAATAGACATAGTTATATCATTATATAGCATCTCTTTCTTAGATTATAAATTTTACAACCTAATTAAATTTTCTCTGACAATCATACAGCTATTTAATATTTCAATTCTGTCATTTTAATAAGCAAAGGATTATATTATTCTAACAGGTAATATTTAAGCAATAATTATCTCAACCTACAATTTTAGCATAAGTAACAGCATAGAATTTTCTAAAGTTATATTTAGATATATTTTCATAATACTAAATAATTCTTTAGATAGTGATAACTAGCAAATTATATTATTAGAAGATATCATTCTTAAGAAATAATTAGCTTATGAATATTTTATTTAGATTATACTTTATTCATCTGTCTTCATTTATACTATATTTTTATTTTAGTTCTTATACAACTAAAATCAACTTACTATCTCTCTTTTAATAAAGATTTAATACATTATAATTATTTAACTACCATCTGGTATATTAACAATAATTGAGGTAAATCTGAAGACATTATAAATATATAATATTATGACTGTGTTAATATAATTGAAGAAGAAGTTCTTATTCAAAAGCTAATTATTAAATCAATAAGCATACCAATATAGAGAATAAATAGCAGACTAATAGTGCAAAAAGTTAGAACAAATGAAATAAAAAATATTTATAATATAAGAGTGACTCTCTATTACTAGAGTCCTGCTATTATTTAAAATTTAAAGTGCGAAGAATTGTTTATTGCTATATGATAAATCTTAGAATGAATGTAATTTAATTGTATATATTAGAAATTTAAGATAAATATTAAGTTAAAGATGCTTAGATTAGCGTAAAATACTTTGAAAATATTTTATTAAAATGACTAGATAAAATTATCTTTCAATTATAATTTACTAGATTAATTATTTGAATTAAAATAAGTATGAATAACTATTAATTATTAGCCTTTATTTTAAAGTTAGTTTCATTAATATAGGATACTTGTGAGAATTATTATCTTAGATTGAAATATAAACCTTATGCTATTTAATGGTTATTCTAATAAAATAGTAATAAATTATTAATGACTTATTTAAATGGTTATATCGTAGTTTTTAAGAAAAAGGATATTATTCAATTATGTTATTAATTATATATCCTCATCAAATATAACTATGAATTAACTGAAATACTTTAATGTGACAGCAGTATCTTAATATCCTTTTATTTTCTTAATTATATAAGTAAATAGACTAGTAAGAGTATGTTTATTCTTAAATCTGTATTAAATTTTATTTCTACATTTTATAATATATTTTATCTTTTAAACTATAATGAAAGACAACTTAGATAATTATTAAACTCTTTAATATTAATCAATTCAATTTTAAGAAACCTTAATAAAATAAAAAATTCCCTACTTTAAGAGTAAGAATCTCATTATTAAGTACTTACCTGGTTGGACTGAAAGGTGATCAAGAAGGCCTTTCGGTTAGAGACGAGCAGGCCAGTACACTTAGGCGACTGTAAATCTCTAGGGCTTCCAGTTAGGAACGCTCACAACTAAATTTTTCTCAGTGAGGAAGCGCAAGTCGTTGTCCTCGTAAATAAAACAGAAATTTTTAAAGTTAGTAAAAATGAAATAAATAATAAAAATATTTCTTTAAGCATAATATAGGAATATATTACTTTAAATCTTAATCAATTATCTATTTAAATGTACTTTTTCCTTTTTCTTATAGATTTATCAATTTATTTAAATCTTTCAAACATTTCCTCATAAAAATAAGTTTTATAATTTAAAAAAGATAAGGAAATAAAAATAAAAAATGAGGCAAATATAAGGAAGAATTATTGGAAATATTAATTAATAATTGTAACTTATTATCTATATCTAGTCAGATATTTTATTATTTTAATTACTAATTAACTAGTAAAGAAATTATATAAATTAAAGCAATTATAGAGATAAAGGAGCATATAATGACAATCAAATATATATTTTAAAATAAGAACCTAAAAATATAATTAAATTATTATAGATATGTTTAACTTTTGTTTTAATATAGAAATCTCATTTTTGCTTTAAATTTAGACAATCTTATGTTAATTGTTTTATAATAAACATTTATTAAGAAATAATCATTTATAAACTGATTATTCTTAAAATTATATCCTATAAAACAATTATATTACATAGCTAAATAATTTATAGGGATATAAAACTTTTATAAGGATTGAATCTTTTATACTATAGGCTTTGCTATTAAAGATAATCAAAACAAATTAATGAAATGAATCTTTAAAATTTCAAGCTATAGTATACTTTTAGGAATTATATAAAAGAAAAAATTTATATTTATCTCTCTATAAATCTATATAAAGAAATAACTTAAGCTATAAAATGTTTAAATTATAAGAGTATGATAATAAAAGCTTTTGTTATCTAAAAATCAACTATTATATATCTTCTCTCCACTTTCTATAAAAATTATTTTAGCTATTAGTGAGCTAAAATATATAAATTTGTAT